>JAGDFM010000047.1:95157-150908 GCA_019155715.1 Phytophthora pseudosyringae
AAAAAAAACCCCCCCCCCTCCCCCCCCCCCCCCCCCATTCTCGTGCAGATTAAGATCCCTATCATATGTTTGTTTTTTCATACAGACAATCCTGGCCAATTTAATACCTGTGTTATCGAATACACTGGTGTACTTAATCACATATCGATCCACCGACTCGGTAGTCAGTCTAAACTATGGAGCTTAATTAATACCTGTCAAACTTCAAACTCAATGCTCGACTGGGATTTTTCTCAATACATTTGCTATGTAAAATTTACTCTTTCATACTTGTTCAGCGCCACAGATCAGCGATCAGTGCAAAATTTACATAGCAAATGTATTGGAAAATTTCCAATTGAGTGATATCATATATGACAAAAAAACTTCGGATCGGCGTCGTAATTTAAGACCCGCACCGGTCTTCTTGGTAAACAGTCCGGCTTGTTTGCGTGCCTAATGATGAAAGGTTTTCGCAAGTCTAAGCCGTCTGCATTGTGCTGCCGTGAACAGAGCTAACTTGCCCTTGGCTTTCTCTGCTAACTTTCGCTGAGAGAGAGATGAGTTCTTGTCGCTTCTACTCGTCCGCCAGGCTACAATTGACAGCAATTTGTAAGGATTGTAATTTAAGTAGAGTTTAGGATGGCAATGGTCCACGACTACAGACACTCTTAGGTGTGTTTTGAGCTAATCGAGTAACGCAAAAAGGGAGGGGACAGGTGTGAGCGGAACTTCCTACGGTGAAGCAGCAGCTACGGAGCTACGACTGGGAGGGTGTGTGCTCCATTCCTCTTACAAATCCTAGTCCTCGAACAACCAAAATGGAGCAGCTTGCATCCGGGTCCCTCTGTTGTCTAATCACCCTGTTGTACTTAATAGGAAGTGTGTCCACCGATGGTATTAAGTTGGCCAGGGTTTTCTGTACACCAGCATAGTGCCGATCTCACGCAAATCAATATGACGTGCTAGCAGCACATTCACACTAGCATACAGTCATGCACTTCGTTTTCGGCAGGGCAGACCATATCAAAACCTAAACTTATATGGTTTTCAGGAGTGGTTTTGACTTCCAAACGTGCTCAAATCCCTATAGACTATCTCCGGCTATACGTTTATAGAGGTGCTGGAAACGAGGTGCACAACAGGGCACGCAATCAATATGACGAGTCTTCACAGCATAGTGCCGATCTCACGCAATCAATATGACGAGCCACATACTATTATACGTAGGCACTTCAAAGAAGTGCACGAGCAAATGCAACAACAACACGACAGTTACATGTATACTGGCAACGGCACGCCTACTCTGCGCGTGTGTATGAGTCGTATCTCGGATGCAAGAGCACATTTCACAACTTTCTTTCAAGGCAGAAAAGCTCGCCCCATCCCCACCAACCTGCACCGAACTCGCGGATAGTCCTGCCTAGGAAACAGGTATGCGGCTGCTCCACGTCCTCGTAATTCTTGCGGCTGCTACCGTGTTTGCAACTGGAGAAGCTGCAGCCACAGGAACGGCCGGATTTGCGCCTCCAAGAGCTGACAAGGTCGGTGTCCACGACGAACGCCATCTGAGGTCCCTCAAAGCGACTGATACCGTTGAAGGTGGCACCAATCCGGAGGAAGAAAGATTCAACCTTGGCTTCCTAAAAAACTTGCAGAAGGTCATCCCGGGAACCCAGGCAAAGCAGGCTGCAGTGAAGGCAAAGCAGGCTGGGCTACTCGCAGAGAAGGCAAAACATGCCAATTTGTATGGCGAGATGCTGTACAGAGATGATATTGCTTTCCCTATGTTCAAGGTGTGGGCAAAGGAGGGGGAAACGCGAGTTTCGATCGAGAAGCTTGTGGAAGCTGCTGGCAGAAGCAAGGCGGACGCTGAGAAAATCTCGGGGAATTTCGTTCGGTACCGTACCATCCTCCGTGGCAGTTAGAAGATATCGCAAGACCCTACGGGGGGTGTTCCTAGTTACCAACTAGAGCTGTTATACACATTAGTTTCGGAAGAAGCTGTTCGATTCCTAAAACCACGCTTGCTATACTTCGTTTTTCTCAAGACAGCGGAACTACTACTAGTGGTTTGCAATCTCATCCTCAAAATACTAGTAATAGGCTATCTCGACGTGGTCTGTGAGCTGCACTCGGTCGTCATGCACGAACGGCGTTGCTCGTACGTTTCAGTTGGCAAGCTAAAGGAGATTGAAAACTTGTCCTCGTTCCTTCCGTTTCTGTAGCGATGGCTTCTGTAGTTCATTGACATGAAATGGTATGTATACTTTTTTTGTGGAAAAATGTAGAGTGAACGAAATATCGATGATCAGTCTCGCTGGTTGAAGGGGGAGGTGTTTCGCATTGAGAATTGATCCCGGCCCTCTTCGTCCATAGTAGCATATTACTGTACTAAGGTATCTTGACACACTGACATTCAACGCCAGCAGACACTACAATGCACGCCTGATAATTACAGGAGCATGTACAAGTCTCATTTTGACACACAACACGAATGGAGGCGCGCTAGAAAGGAAAGGACACTTGGCAAGTAACTTCGAAGCAGATCTATTTGTACAGGAGGCTGGCAGGGTCAACAACATGTAGATTGGCTGCCTGCCACTACGGAGGCGACACCATCGCGATGTTAGCGCGGTGCTGCACTGCTCATTGTCTCTGTCTACGACTGTGTAGGCTGTCGGAGAGCAGACGCAGCATTTGAATCACTGGTGTTTCAATCAGGGTTTGGTAGTAGTGGGATTTTTCGATAGCAGTCATATGATAGTGATAGGCTATCACTGATAGCTGAATCTTAAAACTATATCTTATTAGTATGGCTATCACTACGATAATCACGATAGTAGTATCACCTCGAATAGTACTACTATCGATACTATCGCGCACTACCAAATGGAGTGCTGACTTTCCTCCATGCGATCAAGTTCAAGATGATTGTGGTGCAGAATCAGTTGCCGTTGGGCGCGCGCGTTGTCCGTTCTTGTCCTCAATGGCCTCATAACGAACGAGCCTGTTGAAAGGTGGAGCAACCGCGTCCAAACCGGACACGCGCTAGTGTTGCGACTGAAGGAAACTTGAATTGCCAACCTCCGCAAACCAGCGACAGATGTCAATCTGTAGGCAAAACTGGGTGAGCATGGGCTGGTATGGCTTCAGCTGTTGGACCTTTTTCTTCGGTTTCACTCTGTGCTAGATCAACAACAGTGGCTTGACTTGACACTGCAAGACCAGAGAGGCTGCTCGGCGTGAGCTCTTGACTGTCATCGCCTGGACCGATGGTCTTGAGGACGCAACTGATGGTGCAAAACCTGTGTATTGAACATGTGAATGGTCTTGATGCTGTGAATAAGCATGAAGGAACTGTATCCATCTACCTTCGAAGATCCAGCGCTGATAGTAGTTAAATTTTTCGAATATATATCACTGCCTTGTCACTCTACTATAAAATATAGCACTGCTACCTCAATAAGTCCACGACTATATACATATATGTATATCACTCTCTGTAATATTATCGCTGATATCGCTACTATTTTGAAATCTACTACCGAGCTAATATTTGCAATATGGCCGAGCACATGGCTTCGCCTCTGGCGGCGCGCGTGTTCCTCGCCTTCGACGACTTCTCCCGAGCTGGCAAGCGTGCGTCCGTCCTGCTCTGCGTCTGCCTCTTCGTCCGCTCTCGACTCATATCCTTTTCCCCCTTGCAGATGCCCTGCACTTTGCCACGTTCGACGGCGCCCCCGCCCTCCCGATGCCCCAAGCCACCGTCGACGCGCTGCTGCCTGCTGAGCTGAGCCCCTACGTGCAGATGTGCCAGTATCCGGACAACCAGGCGGCGATCATTGCAGTGAACACGGCCGAGCTGCCGGCCTCTAAGCGGTGGGAGCTGGCCGACGCGCTGGTGTCCGCTCTGAGTCGGGCCGACGTCCAGCAGCTCACGGTCTTGGCGGCGCTGCACCTGCCGTATGCCAAGGACGGCGGCCTCAACGTTTTCTACAGCAGCCTCAACGGAGGAGATGCGGACGCAGGTGTGGATGCGGCCCAGCTGGCGCTGGCCGATCCGGCCTGGGAAGTGAAGGACCCGTGGCTGAGTGCATTTCTGCACTTGGTCAAGGTGGAGCAGTGGCCGCGTACACACCTGCTGCTGGCCAAGGGATACAAACCCGGCCGAGACCTGTCTGGCACCTATGAGGCGGTGGACGCTCTGGGCCAAGCGCTGCAGCTCTTCACGAAGGAAAAGGTGGCGGTTGATGCCCACGAAGTGCAGCGCGAACTGCCTCGGCTGCTGGCCAAGGACAAGATCGCGGCTGACGACCACCTCACCCTGCTCTACCATTAGACGGAAGCTAGATTAGATGGAGACGACGCAAGTACTGTATGTGTCGGGTGACGGCAGCGAACGGCGCATTTTATCCGCGTTGTTTCCTCGTGTTCAGGTCTGCCATTCATTGCTTTTTGATTGTGGGCTTCCCTATCTTCTTCGCGCACTCCCGTGCCTCTTCTTCAGTCATGTCCGCAGTGTCACCATGTCAGCAGTCGCTTCCAGCTAGCTTCCCCTGTCCTCGATGTACGACACCAAACAAGCAACTAGCAGTGCTCGGCCTACTTACTCCATGAGCAACACGACCTTGCGTTTCGTTGTGCGGTTCACGGCGGCCTGCAGGGCGTCGTCGAAGTCCGCGAACTTATATGTCTGAATCCAGGTGCGCAGCTTGCCAGCCTCCACGAGGCCCGCGAGCTCCGACAGCATGGCGGCGCGCTCCTCGACCGTCGAGTCCTTGACCCACTGGCTGAGCCAGAAGCCCTTGAGCGTGATGTCGTGGAAGATGAGCGAGCCCGTGCCCACGGCAACGGCCTCCTTGCCCATGCCGCCGTACGTGACGAGCACGCCCTTCTGGGCGAGCACCTTGGCCATCTCGAGGCTGGTCTTGCCACCCACACAGTTGAGCGCGAGCTTGGGGGCCGGCAGGTCCGAGATCAGCTGCTTGAACTTGGCCGAGCCGGTGTAGTCGTCCGTGCACACGATGGTGGCGCCCAGGCTCTTGAGGGTATCCACCGTCACGTCGTAGTCGCCGTCGTCGCGGATGATGTTGATGGTCTGGATGCCACGCAGCGCGGCCAGCTGGATGACAGCCTGGCCCACGGCGCTGTTGGCGCCGTTCTGGATCACCACGTCGCCCTTGTTGAGCGTGGCGAAGTCGGCCAGCATGCGGTAGGCGGTGGCCGGGTTCACGGCCAGCGTGGCGGCGTCCTCGACCTTGATCTTGTCCGAGATCTTCATCACCTCGGCGCTGTCGGCCACGGCCTTGCTGCGCCACGTGCCTGCACCACCAGAACGCAGTAAACCTTTAGCAACTATTTCACTTTTCTCCGCCTAAAGGCGCTGCAGCCCCAGCACGCACCGAAGCCGGCGCCCGTGGGGATGACGCGGTCGTTGACCTTGACGTTGGTGACGCCGGCGCCCACGGCCGTGACGACGGCCACGCCCTCGTTGCCGGCCACGGCCGGGAACTTGGGCTTGATGGCGTAGGCGCCCTGGATCTGGGACAGGTCGGCCACGTTGATGGGCGCGGCCAGGAACTTGAGCGCCACCTGGCCCTTGGCCGGAGCCGCCTCCTTGTCGTCCGCCTCCGTCCTAATGCGGTTCACAACAGGATCAGTAAAAAAAAAAAAAGAGATTGTCACGCTAGGATGCCAATAGCGCAACGCACTTGAGGACGGAAAGCGGGTGGCCGAACTCCGAGTAGCGGACGGTGCTCATGGAGCGCCTGCCCTGCGCGGTGAGGCCCTTGGCGATGGAGGAGAGCATGCTGCTTGCTGCTAGTGTCGTTGGGGAGGGTTGTATGCTGGGCGGCTCGCAGCCGCAAGTTTAAGGGAGTGGGCCACACAATAATGAAGTGGGCCACACAATACGAGAGGGAATGGATTATACCATTCCTAAAAATCTAAATCCTTGTATACACGTATACATTCGCGACACGATCATCTTCATCGTGTTGGTATGTTGCGGTCTTTCCCTGGCCGACTATAGCCACAGGAGTGCGTGCAAAGTCCTTGTGTTCTAGCAGGACTTTATCTGTATTTCCTGAGCCGGAACGTGTCGATTGAGTTCCAGGAGGCACCGTTCATGCTGGCTTCGTCACTCGTGGGGCTCGGCAGTAGCCTCGTCTCTCAAGACTCAGAGAGAGGGAGAGAGAGAGGCGGGCAACCGCGCGTCACAAGTGGGAACAGGCTTGTAGCAGCTGTGAGATATAGCTTGTGGGCTCTGAATCTGAATGCCCTTGGTCTTCCGTGGACTGGCCGGGCCAGTACTGCATGCTCGTGAGCTGTTGTTGACTGCAACGCGTCTTCGCCGCATCGCTTTCGTGTTTTCCCGACCCACGGCGAGAGTTACGCGCTGATTTTCAATGAAGGTGTCGCACTTCTCCATGCGACTGCCCTTGTGCAATGCGAGAGCGCTTCAACTTGTCTTCAGCTTGTCACTTCTTAGTAAGAATGGTATTTATGAATTTTTGGTTTCTTGTTGGTTATGTTGGTCTTTTTGGTTATACACGATTTTTTTCAGATGTCAACGCCTTGAAAACTCTGCAAAAGCGGCAGATTAGGAATACCAGGACAAGCGGAACGTCTAGAACTCAAGTTGGGGTGAAGAACCGTAGATTTTAGAGGTCGTTTGTCCTGAGCACCATAACCCAATACATGTGAGTATTTGAGTATTATCCCTTCAACAGTGGTAACCGCACTATACATCGTGGCGTGAATAGCGGAATCAAGACCACACCATGTGCTAGCCGTGGGTGTTGAGAACGAACTCATCGAGGGAATCAAGCATCGCCTGGCAGCTGTGAAGGTGGCCGGCGATGGAAGCTGTTCACAGGTGGGTTGCTCTCGGCTTGTTGCACCACGGATCCCAATCTCCTCAGCGGGTTCGTGCAGCGAGATGAAGAAAATGCTGCCATTGGGAAACAAAACCGGGGAAGTTTAAGCCAAGCCTTAAGGGTAAAGGCCTTACTTGGTGGTTCGGCCCCACTTGCGGGGGACTTCTGCTGCGGGACGTGGTCTACCAATGCACAGAACTCTGATTCAAATAGGTGGATAGTCCACACTGGTCGACTGTTGCTATAGGTTAAAAAATGAATATCTCCGTAAATGACAGATTTAAAACGTGTTTTATGTCTTATTTATTTTGCGATAAATAACCAACCAATCTATACTTCTTACCCCGATCGCGTAACAACTCCGGCGGGTCCCGTAAAAAGTCCGTAAAAAGTCCGACGACGCTGCTCCAGCCATTTAGCTCAATTGCCAACGCGATGATCCTCTATCATACCAGCTTCGGTCGAGCAGGAAGCAAGCCACTAAAGAAGAGCTGCCTAGTTGTTGCACCTTGTACATCCCGCGTTCCCAATGATTACTTAAAGTTTGAGATCCGTCAATCAGGCCTGGGGGGTCATCGCGCTCTTCGGGGCGCGGTGCTCGGGCCGATACTGTGGACGATTTTCTTGTTGACGGGAACCCGCCACCACCACCATAGTGCATGTCCGTAGATTAGACAAGAAGAGATTTCAAAGGGCTTTCTCGATGATCAACTGATATTTAATCTTTGAGACCTGAATTCTGCCGTGTTGACAACATGCTTCACTGAGAGAAAGCCGCCACTTGAGTACTAGTAGTAGTTCGTATTAATACTACATGTAGTAGTAGTATCCAGCATCAATAGATCATGCTCCGTCGAGTGTTCCTCACCTTGTCACTTGCCGTGTTGTCGCCGTGCGGCCTGCTCGTTGGCGACGTGAGAGGACGAGGATGTGGCACTGCCGGACCTGCGTTCGTTGGCTCTGGTGTCTCGGTCGTTGTCGGGCTCTTGGTCAGCTTCTTTGGCTTTGATGGGCTCTTCGTGCTCGCAGACTTCGGCACCGGAGACCTTGGAGGGAAGAGCTCTTCCAGCACGCTGCGCTTCTCGCGCGTCCAGCGTGTGAGATCGCAGCGTAGTTGAGCGAGCTTCTGCTGCGGCGGGTTGTGGAAGAGCAGCGACTCCTGCAGCGCGTTCATGGTGCCGCTCAAGTACTGCACGCGCAGCTGACTCAAGTCCTCCTCGTTGAAGACCAGCAGCTCGACGAGAGTCTGCGTGCGAACGGTGACGGGGGAGTGCTGGCCTGGCTGCAAGACGCTCAGCTCGCCGAAGAGCTGGCCGCTGGCGAGCACGGCGACGGTCACTTCCTCCGCGTGCTGCAGCCTCGCAGCAGCCAACGCCTGTGCGTTGCTCACCAGACGAGGGTTCGTGAGCATCCAGCCGTTGTCCAGCACCCAGGAGCCGTCACTCGAGCCAGAAGTGAGCGTGTCCTCCGACTTGCTGCCTGCGAGGCGGCTGGACGCGAGCGTCGACGTCCGGTGGGGCGGTGGCGCGTGTGAGGAATGCGGGATCGTGATGGTCTTCAGCACGTGGCAAACCCCTTTCTTGACGACGTAGAGCTGCTTCACCACCTCGCCAGCTCTCAGCGCGTCCTTGGCCGGGTCGACCAGTTTGGATCCCGAGACCGCAGCGAGCGCGGCCAGCATCTCGTCCGAGCACGTCCCGAAAGCGTGGCACCGGTGCAGAAACTGCAGTCGCTCTTCCAGCAGACGCTCCTCGTGCTCTCTCAAGATGTTCAAGTAGACGTCCACGTCCAGCATCATGCAGCTCACCTCGCCCATGCAGGAAAACGTCGCCACCTCTTTCGGATGCAGCGTGCTGTGGACTGCTCGAGCGGCAGACCCCACGGCTCCAAAGCTGTTGAGTTGGGTCCCGTTCAGAGATCGCGTCGAGGCGAGCAGCGGAGAGCTTATTGACCCAACCCGAGAGCGCAGCATGAGCTGTCGCTGTGCTCGATGCCGAAGCATGACCAGTCGACCGTCAACGTTGGTGGCGCTCGACGGCTCGAGGCCGATGGTATCGCCTTGGTAGATCGTACTGAGCTCGCGCGAGCTTGATCCCTGGAACGTGACTGTTTTGACAAGCGACGCCACGGCGTCGAGCACGACGTGGAAACTTGACGACGATTTCCCCTGTTCGACGACAACCTGGTCGCTTTCGAACCGATAGTACGTGGCGTCCCGCATGCACCGCTCGATCATAGTGCCTCGCATCCCGCGGAAGAACCCCCAACAGCGAGCTAGTCGTGCTGCCTCGGCCACGTCGGCGTTACTCCGCGTTCGTCCTGGGTCTTGCTTCAAAAAGTGCTCGAGCCAAGCTTTCGCGCTGCTCTCCTGCGCCTCGTAGGCCAATGACGCGGCTGAAGAAGTGGTGGCGGGACTTGAGCCCTGTGCGGACTGCTGCACGGGGCTGTAGACAGCTTCTAGCAGCATCGTCTGGCTTGGGTCGTTGGACAGCGAAGCGGTCGGATGGTGTCGAAGGGTGTCAAGCCACGAGTAGTCGTGGATGGCCTCCTCAAACTTGCCCATTTCCTTGAGAACGCGAGCTCGGCTCTCAACGAACAGCGGGTTTTTCGAGTCAAGCTTCAGTGCCTTGGTCAAGTCCCGCACAGCTTCAGCGTGTCGACCCAGTTTGTACAAGGCACAACCTCGGTTGTAAAGTGCGGGGGCTGCGCGATCGGGATCAGTGCGAGAGCAGGCGAGAAAGTCTTCGGCTGCTTGCGTGTACTGCTGCAGTCGATAAAACGCGTAGCCTCGGTTGTACTGCATGGAGACGGAGTGTTGCGCACTAGACACCGAGCCCCCCGGGCCTAACGGCGATGGCGAGCTCAAGCCTCCGATTGCACTGTAGCCTGCTTGTGCAGACACTTTCTTCCTCAAAATCTGCGTGGACTTGGCGACGGTCTCCTCAAACACTTCCGGCGATCGATGCGTCACATTTCGAGCAGACAAGTCGGCGTCCTGCATCGTTCGTTCAAGGGTAAATCAAAAGGCGTTGGCATTCAAGACCTTAAAACTGCAAAAGACGTACCGTGGATAGCTTGCCTTCAATTGGCGTCAGGCATTGCAGTGGAATGGATGGGAGTGGGTTCAACCGACTACCGCGAGCGGTTGTCTTGTTCCCACCGCCAACGATTGCGACTGCTGCTTTCTCCGATGGATGAGGCATCGAAGCATGTCAAAAAGCTCGTTCACGTGAACAACTTTGAAGGCAGCTCGGGTCAGAATACGGCTATTTTTGAGTTTAGAGTTCTGGAAATCCAAGTAAAATGCGTGTGGCAAAGTGTTTCGATGGTATTTTACGACTCGAGGACAAGAACTACTACTACTACCGGTAGCGAAGTCGGCTCAACTGGCCGCTCCAATCTCCTTGAGTCGATCGGCGTACCGCAACGTGTTGAGTGTGTGGTTGCAGCTTTCGGACCAAGGCGAGACCGTGGCGATCATGATGGTCTTTGAATTCTGCGAGAGGAAGCTGTCACGCAGCAGCTGCGTGAGCTTGCTTTGGCGGAATGGAATGTGCGTCGCGCCTCGATCCAACGCTCGCACGCACTCTTTGAGGGCCAACAAGCTCTTGTTGATCTCCGCTCCTTCCATCCGCGTGCTCTTCTTGTCGCTCTGAGTGTCACTCGCGCGCTCACTACCCGCTAGATCGACCATGGAGAGTCTTGCCAATGCGGGACCGTTGTCGGCGTACAACGTCACCCGGAGCAATGCGTGCGAGCGAGATGAATCGTCGTGCACGGCATTGGCACTGGTGGCTCGAGCCTGCTCTCCGAGTTGAACAAGCTCCAGCAGTTCATCGGCGTTGGTAGCGGACAGCTCCTTCAGTCCGGGCAATTGCACGGCGCCGTCGCCATCCTCCATTAGCTGGACCCGTGAGCGTCCGTTGAGCAGGTCGTTCACGCTGTTCATGTAAATCTCGTAGAAGCTCACCCCCACACTAACGCGAGTACTGCGCCGACCTGAAGCTTCCTTCAACTCGTCAAGCTGCTGGAACAAGTCCAAAGCGGCTTGTCGATAGATGGATTTCATGGTGTACGTCTTGCCCGAACCGGTTTGGCCGTAGGCGAACACTGTGAGGCTGGTCGTATCGCCAGAGGCAGTAGCTTCCGAGACGAGATATGGCACCATCGGCCCCACGGTGGCGTCGTAAACCTTGCTGTTCTCCTGCCACTCGTCGAAAACGCCATCAAAGCGGAACTGGTGATTTTCCAGCGTTTCCGAGCAGTCTACGCGGAGTTTCGGTTCATGACACACGAGCTCGCGCCGCAAGGCCATCGCGTTGGTGTCGCTCTGGGTACCCTGTTGATCTTCCGAGGCAAAGAGGCACGAGATGATATCGTATCCCTTCGCTTTGAGCTCTTTCTTGGCAAGAGGACGCTTTCGAATAAACACGGAGAGCCTCGGAGCCTCCGCTGCATCCACCAGAAGTGTTGGGGTGGGTGGTGGGCGTATCGACGCGCTCAAGGACAGTGGAGGCAATTGCTGGAGCTGCTGTTGTTGTTGCTGACTGGGCGGGAGTGCGTCGCGGTACTGCTGGATAAGCCGTCGGAACTTGTAACCTGCATCATCGCCGTGTTCACGCAGCTCCTTCTCCACCCGCCGTTTTTCTTTCGCTTGTAATGCGCGACGAGCTTCTCGTTTACGTTTGATCTCGTTCAGTGCATCCATTGTCGACTTTTTCGGCTGCTTGGTCGCGTTTCGCGATTCGCTGGGGGCCTTGAACTGCCGTGGACGGTGTAGTGCAGCGAACCCCACCGGTTCCTGGTTATCTTCGGGCTCGGTCTGTCGTTCTCCAGGACAAGCCAAGCTGCCACGTGACACGTCTCGAAGAGATATCTGTGCTCGAGCTGAGTGAATAGGAAGTGGTGGGGGTGGGCTCGGAGCTGACAATGGTGTCACAGGGCGATGCAGCGCAGCAGCTCGCCTTTTGTCAGCCGAGGAGAGTCGTAATGGGTTAAGCGGAGCATGCTCTGGAGCTCTTGGACGGGGCGATGTTGAGACGGCAGGGCGTGCAGGTGATTTGACTCGCACAAGTTCGCTCGGACGGTTTGGCGGCGAGTGGACTCCAGGCAGCCCTCGAACTTGATCCGGAGGCGGGGGCTCGCTCTTTCGGTCTGGAGGTGACAGAGCTCTGGGCGGAGGCTGGGCGCTTTTGAATCTACCGGCAGCTCGCCGCTTTGCAAACGGGTCCATGATCGCACGCTCCTTCCATTTGTTGGACGGCGGCGGCGACCAGCGTCCGCTGTCGCTGCTGTCATCGTCTTGAGTGCTTGAGCTCTTTTTCCACGATCGGAAGAATTGGCCGCGGATTGGCGAGCGATTGTCCTCCTGCTGGTTCGTTTCGCTGCCACTTCCGCTGCTGGTAGGCTCGTCCTCCTCTTCGTTCAACGTCGCCTCGCTGGTGGGGTCAATTGAAGACCTAGAATCGACTCGCAGATTTGCTAGTTGCTTCACACTAGCACTTTGACTCGGATTGCAGTCATCGCGCTCCTCGGACTCAGTCTCCGCCTGCTGGTTCTCCATCGCCTGATGCGGTGCGTCACTCCCTGGCACGTCGTTCTCTTGGTCCTGCTGGTTCTCGTCGGCGTCGGGACTCTTGCTGGGGAGTTGCTTCATCGCCATGAAATACGATCGAGGCTTCCTCCATCCCCCAGGAGGTGGCCCACGCGTCAATTGTCCTTGTTCCTTTTCCATGCTCTCCTCGCGACTGTCTCCGCTGCTTAGCGTCGATTGATTCGAACTCGCTGCCCACGGCGGGAGCGAAGGCAGTGGCGGGGCTGCCCGCTTGTCCGGTAGATGCCAGCTCAGCCCATGAGTCCGACTGCCATTGCCGATGCCAGCCCTTCCCGTGTGGTCTGGCAAGCTAAAATCCCCGAGCTGCTGATGTAGTTGACGGAGCGAGCTTCGACTCTCCATGACGTGTGATGCTGCTATCACCGAGGCCCTGGCCTGGCATTCCCGAGCCCAAACTGCAGCGTGTAGACTTGAAACTCACGACAACTGTCCCCTTGCAAAAATAAAGCCTCGCCAATGCTGAAACGACCAAGCACCAGCTCTTGTGGTAGATAAACGCGCGATCGAAATCCATTCATGATTCACGGCCGTGACACCAACTCGAAGACCAGTCGCAGTCGTCCATTCATTGCCAAAAAGCACCGTCAAGCGTCGCAGATCTTTCGGCCATGGCATCGCACCACGCAGCTCCGATGCATGAGACCTTCGACTCGCTGAGTATTCCAACGAAAAACGGTACTCATCAAATGGCGCCGGAAGATCGAGTGGACGAGCGGGAGGATAGCGACGAAGAAGACGATGGTGCACCCGCGAACCAACCCGTAGTAGTCTCGGCGCTGTCCGAGGAGACGGTGGCCACGCTGACCCAGATCTTCGAGACGCTGTACCAAGACCACCCGCTGCACGTTTCCAAGAGAACTTCTCGAGAGGAACGCCGAGAACGCGAGTACATCTCCATGAGTTTCGTGTACGGCGAGATCGCGTTTGTGCCCTTCAAGGTGGTGCTGGACGTGCTGAAGCGATGGCACCATGTGCTGAACAAGCCCGGAGGCACTTTCCTCGACATCGGGTCGGGCAGTGGCAAGGCGGTGTTCGCCGCAGCTCTGCTCCACGACTTTGACGCGTGCTACGGCATTGAAGTGCTGGAAGGTCTCCACGCCATCTCTCAACAAGTGCTGCAACGCTGGGAGAAGACCATCAAACCGACCTTCGCCTTGTCCATGCAGAAGAAGCGGACGCGGATCTCGTTCTCGCAGGGAGACGCGCTGGCTGTGGACTGGCCGGCCAATGTCGACGTGGTGTTCCTCAATTCCACATGCTTTGGCGAGCGGCTCCTGTACTCGCTGGCGAGGAAGCTCGCGCAGTGCTGCAAGCCGGGGGCAATCGTCATCACGGCCACGCACAAGCTGCCGGACACGCAGAATTTTGCCGAGCTGAGGCAGCTCACGGTCACGCAGGAAACGTGGGGGGACGCGACCTGGTACTTGCACCGCAGGAAGTGAAGGACCGCGTCGCAGGTCCTTCGGCAAACACACGGATGGCAAAATGGCTGGTACGCATTGCTGCTGATAACAGGGTCTCTAATATACGGCTATGAACAAGCTCCGCCGGCTCCTGTCCCGATTTTCATACTGCGCTGCAGTGGTGGTCAACTTGCTGGTTTGCTCGATAGCAACTCACTCGTTGGTCTGTACGCGCCCGCAGGTCGGGCAGTTCAACGACTCGTTGAGTTTCGGCACGATGCACTCGTCGTGGAACTGGTGGCCGCAGCTCAGCGTCGTGAGGTAGTACGTCGCAGCTCGTCGCCGACTGGCGCTGGTGCTGCTGCGTCGGGTCCCGCCGAAGCTGTTGGCACTGCCGCTGCCCGTCGTCCTGAGCGTCCCCAGCCAGGGCGGAGCGAACACGCCGCTGTCGCTGTTGCTTCGAGACAGCGGCGGCACCCCAGGCCCCGAGCTGCTGCTGTTGTCTTCGTCCGAGGGCGACAGACTGAGCGCCGAGGACGACGTGGACGTGGAGCTCCCGAACGCGACGCCACACAGCGGCGAGCCGCACAGCCCGCAGCTGCCGCAGTTGGGGTCGTTCACTACGTCGTCGTCCGCCACGGATTCCCTGCACGAGTTGGTGAGCGACGAGTGCCTGCTGCTGACCTGCTGCCTGTCACTGTCCCTGTCCCTGCCCCGTTCCAGTAGCTGCAGCTTCTCCGACGCCTCCCACTTGGAGCTGTAGCCCCCGCTCTTGGCGAGCAGCGCCATCCGCTCGTCGGGCGCGAGCACCGCCGACTTGGCCGGGTTCTCGAGCCCGTACTGCTGCAGCGCGTCCCCGTACACGAACTCGACGAGCTCGTCGGCGAACACGGTCATGACCACGGAGCAGCACGCGTTCTTGCGGTCCGTGAGGAACCCGTAGAGCGCCGCGAAGAACCGCTCGAGCGTCTGCTTGCGCTGCTCCACGACCCGCGCGCTCGAGAAGGTGAACACGAGCTTCTTGGGGAAGTAGCTCTTGAGGAACCCGTAGAGCCACGGGCAGTCGGCGTCGCAGAAGTGGCCGTGCTGCAGCTTCTTGAGCAGCCGCTGCTGCAGCTTGCGGTACTCGTCGAAGGAGCGCGCGTGCCGCCAGGCC
The DNA here is from genome assembly GCA_019155715.1 of Phytophthora pseudosyringae. NCBI lineage: Eukaryota > Oomycota > Peronosporomycetes > Peronosporales > Peronosporaceae > Phytophthora > Phytophthora pseudosyringae. The sequence continues at coordinate 110,191 of JAGDFM010000047.1, forward strand.
ACGGCGAGCTCCGCGTGCCGCACCGTCATGACGTACCGCACGTCCGCGTGCTTCTTGGACACGGACAGCTCCAGCGCCACCTGCTCCAGGTACTTGACGGCGGGCGGCACCTGCGCGTCCCCCTCCAGGTCCGTGGCGTCCGAGCTGCCGGTCGTCGTGAGGCTGCGGCCACTGCCGGTCGTGGCCCCCTCCGTGAGAGTGAGCGCGCGCTTGCGGGCGCTGCTGCTGGCGCGCCGGCGCTGGCGGTGCGCCAGCGCCATGGACAGCTCCGCCGAGTACATCATGATGATGGCTGCTTTGATGCGCGACGGGCGCAATGAAATGGCTACACTCGGGTATCGGTATGCCAAAGCGACTTTGCCTTGCCGCTCCTGTGTGTTGTCCTTTGTTTGGACCTGTGGGGCGAACTGGAGGGATTTCGGAAGGCAAAGGTTGACGGTGAGTTGCAGTTTGCCGGTCGGGCGGCACCGCAGAGCGATCGCCATGGATGGGGTACGTATTTATGGGGGTGCAAGCAGATCTAATTGATATGGTAGAGTTATTTACAGGAAATTAAATGCCGTTCTGGTATTATGTTTGCAGGTGCTTTGGTTTTCAAAACGGGAACAACGGCGATTTTGACTAAAACCAGATGGATGGGCCGTCGCATCGTACAGCAATGAAAGAGGTATATAAACGATCAGAGGTCGCTCAAAGCAACGCCAAGGTCACGAGGCTATTCTGCACTGCTGCTGCCAGCGCGCAGCCTCACAGCACTATAATAGTGCGGTCGCTGGCGGAGACCGATCGGTCCCGCCGTTATCCACGTCGCCACGCCTGCTTCAGTTTCAAAAGTGTAGCCATGCCAACTTCAAGGTGGAAGCGTATATCGCTAGCCAGCGAAAGTGTAGGTTGCAGGCTGGGTCGTTTCAGCGGTTAACGGCAGCTTCGTTAAGTTACGACTGAGTTGCGACGATTGAACTCATTCTGGTGGTCATTTCCACCGCGTGGAGAGAAAGCTGGCCTTGGAGCGGGTCGGTTGAAAGTCTGCAGGTGTCCTGCAAGTACTACTGCAACTTTCGCAGACAGCGCAGCCTCCATTCACAACAGCTGCATGTACCTTCGTATGCATGGGTGATCCCATGACTGCGGCCTTGGGTGAGAATGCAGTTCTTGAGGAAGAGAGGGCCTCCTACATCTATAATTCTGCTTTCATAACGTGCTACCTAACAACCTCCATAGACAGCGAGGCCTAGCTACTCAAATGTGATATCTGCATGCCTGACAGTGTCGTCGTTGGTACCTGTACATTATACACGTACAGTGTTGTTCACGCTCTTAGCTCTAGTGAGAAAGGAATCACAAGGGCCTCATCCTCAGGTACGGAGTTTTCCCCATCCAGAGATAGCGCTACACAGCCGCTGCTGTCTTCCCGCGATCGACCGCTTCACTTAGCATTTCGCTCTCATGCGTTGTCCGTGGCTCGTGCTGCTAGTTTCCATCGCACTGCTGGCAAATACTGGAGCCGTCTCGAACCCAGATGAACCCGAGATCCTCAGGCCCAAGGTCCGCAAGAACCGGGTTCTAATAAAAAAAAACAAGCCCGAGAACGATGGCGGCTTTGGTGATATCAAGACCAACCCCGGCGCCGAAGAGCGAGGTGCTAGTACCTCTGCCGTCGAGTCGCTCTCGAACTCACTGAAGCCGGCCGATCAACTCGACGACTGGCTCAAGAAAGGCGAGTCTGCAGACGACGTATTCAAGCTACTGACACTTGACAAAGCAGCGGATGACCTTTGGCCAACCCGAAGCTAAACGATTGGATCGGCTACATGAAGCTCTTCAATAAGGAGAACCCGACCAAGAAGACGAGCGTGATCGCTACACTCACGGCTCACTACGGTGACGACGGCCTGGCGAAAATCGTTGAAGGGGCCAAGCAGGTCCGAAGTTCTGCAGCTCTTGCCAAGCGAGTGCAGGCCGAACAGGTCCAGCGTTGGCTGGTGGATGGGAAGACCCCGACGGATGTCTTTGCGTTGTTAAAGCTTGACGCGGCGGGGGCTGGTCTTTTCACGCAGCCTCAGGTGGTCACGTGGGCGAAGTACTTGGACGATTTCAACAAGGCGAACCCGGAGAGTGCAACGACTTTGTTCTCGTTCCTGAAAACTCGCTACAAAGAGGAACCTTTGGTGCACATGCTTCTAGCGGCGAAGAAAGTTCCAAGTACGGACAAGATCGCAGTTCGAATTCAAGCCGAGCAGACCAATCTTTGGCTGGCTATGAAGAAAGAACCGGCCGACGTCTTCAAACTGCTGAAACTTGACGACGTGGGACTTCCGCTTTTGAAGAGCTCGCTGTTCGACGCTTGGGTCAAGTACACGGACGATTTCCGCAAGGAATACTTTGGAACAAAACTTACCACGATCTCGATCTTGAGGGAGTTCTATCGGGACGACGTCCTGGCAACGATGATTCTGACGGCGAGCAAGTCTTCCAGTACCAGTACGTCGGATCTCGCGAAAAGACTGTACACGGAACAATTGCGGAACTGGTACTTGAGTAAGTTTGCCCCCGAGCACGTCTTCAAGCTGCTTCGGCTTGGCACAGCAGATGTCCCGCTGTTTGAAAACCAACTTTTCAACGTTTGGACGAAGTTCATGGTCTACTTCGGCGATCTCAGGCCGAAAGAGGACATAAGCCTGCTCACAGTGTTGATGAAGGTCTGCAGCGAGCGAGATGTGTCCAAGGTCCTCGTTGCAGCGTGGGATGCTCCACGCACAAAGCCTCTTGCGACGAAGCTGCTGGGCGCGCAACTCGATCGTTGGTTGGTAGCTCAGAGAGATCCGGTGGAGGTCTTTTTCTTGCTGCACGTGGAGGGAGCAGCAGCGAAGGATGTGAGGAAGCTGCTTTATAATAAATACCGCCAGTCTTTCAATCAGCTGAGGAGGGCACCGGTTAGGAATAAAGCTTAAATTGATGCACAGAAAAGTTGAGGACATTGACGAATCCTTGTACCTTGCTTTCAATGAATGTTCATCAGGTAGAGTGTTTAACATGTAGACATTTGCAGCGTATTGATCCTTCGAGGTGCGGAGAGGGATCCACAGCCGTGCCCGTTGATGTTTCACAAGGTGGTGCTCCCTTGAATTTGACTGTTGGTAAGCACCGAAGGAAACGGTCTATAATACCTTCGGATATCTCTCATCTTGTTGTACATGTAGCTCTATCTCACCACTCTGTATCTCTCACCATCCAGTGATAAGCCAATGATGGTACCGCTACGGCTTTGCATTGTGGAACGATGCAGAGCCATCGCCTCAGGCACACAGTAAACGGAAGCAAATTACCGCTCGTGTGTTGTGAATCACAACTTGTGATTGCTCAGTTTCGATGTCACTTTGCCATTCGCTCTCTTCCCCGCGGAACTCAAGATTGAACGCGCGCTTCCAGAGAGCAATCATGCGTTGTTGCTGGTTCATACTTCTACTTACCACGGCACTCGTGGCCAGTGATCACGTTGAATCGAAAGCAGACCCGTTGCCTAGTGCTCGTTCGGTCACAAGTGGTAAAAACGGGGTTCTCACCCACAGACTTTTGAGAGTTCACAAGAACGAAAACGATATTGACGACGAGCAAGACGAGGAGAGGGGTGTCGGTACTTCTACCGCGGAAACACTTGCGAACTCCCTCAAGTCGACTGGTCAACTTGACGATTGGCTCAAGAAAGGGGAGTCCACCGACGATGTTTTCAAGCCACTCGCACTTGATAAGACAGCGGACGACCTCCTGGCCAACCCGCAGCTGAAGGAATGGATCAGCTACGTGAAGAATTTCAACAGGGAGAACCCAAAGAAGCAAACAACGTTGATCAAGACATTGACGACGCACTACGGCGACGAAGCACTAGCAAAGATCATTGAAGCAGCGAAGCAGATGCCGAGCACTGCGACTATCGCCAAGCGACTGCAGTCCGAGCAACTTCAGCATTGGCTGTCTCAAGGGAAATCGCCCGACAACGTGTTTAGAGTTTTGAAGCTTGATGCAGCGGGGACTGAGGTTTTCGCCCAGCCCCAGGTCGTCACGTGGGCGAAGTACGTGGACGATTTCAACCAGGCAAACCCGGACGAGAAAGTCACTTTATTCTCTACTTTTGCGGCGCGGTTCGGTGACGAGACCCTGGTGCAAATGCTCATCGCGGCGAAGAAGGTTTCGAGCACGGAGAAGATTGCAGAGCAAGTACAAGCTGTTCAAACCAAGCTATGGCTGAGCACTGGGAAGGCGCCGATAGACGTCTTCGAACTGCTACAGCTTAACCGCGAAGGGCATGACATTTTCAACAGCCCATTGTTTAATGCTTGGGTCCGGTACACGGACGACTTTCGCAAGATTAACTACGGAACTCAACTAACTACGATTGAGACGTTGAACAATTTCTACAACGACGAAATCTTGACAAAGATGATCATCTTGGCGGGCCAGAGCTCGAGTACAGCGACTATGGCGAGACGACTGGAAACGGAACAGCTGCGGAACTGGTACATCCAAGGCAGTTCCCCGAAGGACGTCTTCAAGGCACTCAATCTTTACAGTTCAAGGCTGAAGGTGTTTGAAAACCCTCTTTACAACGTCTGGAGCAAGTACGCGGCCTATCTCGGTGCTACGGAGCCTAGCTATAAGGTGAGCTTGGCCACAATATTGACGGATGTCTATGGAGAGGGAAATCTGTTGAAGGTGCTCAGGACAGGAACCCTAGAGCCCAGTACGAAGAAAATGGCTACAGAATTGCAGGATGAACTACTCAATATTTGGCTACGTGCTGACAGGGACCTGGCGGAAATCTACCACATTCTGCGCGTGGATAAGACAGGAGCGCAGGATCCCAACAGGTTGTTTTTCACGAAATACCTCAAGGCGTACGCGATGGCTTGAGAAACAAGAGCCATTAATACAAGTACAGCTCGGTCGATCTCAAACGTCTGAGTGAATTCGTGTACATTAACTTACCTACCCGGACGTACAGAAGTAAATGCTAGTTGCTAGTCGGAGAAACTGCGGTACTGCTGGCCTCACTATCATAGTCCAGTGTGTGTAGTGGAAGTAATCGCACACGCATAAACGCTTTTGGCTCAACGCTCAAGACAACGACCAGGTGCAAGTGCATGAGCGGCGACTACCGAGAAGTTGGTTGCTAGTGACCGTGTCAAAGTTTCAAGACGGGGAAAGAAAACCTCACTTTCCTGGCCGAAACAACACAAGAGACAAAATGAAGATGGAGTTCCAGGCGGGTGCTACTTGGAATGCATGAAACTGGTAGAATCTCAACTAGATATCTCGAGATGGAGGGCGTGTTATCCTCCGTTGGTCGTCGATGAACCATTCCCTGCACTGAACATGCCCATCGAGCCTAGCGGATGCGTCGGTCCGCTTCGCACCTTGTCGAGAATCGGTACCGGGGAATCGCGTGACATCCCTCGAGCTTCTTGTACGAGGTGGAAGCGGTGGCGGAGGAAGGCCATCTCCAGCTCTCCGCGGAGCATCTCGGCTGGGTAGTCTTCGTGAACGGTAGCCCACGTGCCTACCAGGGCCATGAAGATCCGCGAATCCAGGAAATCGGGCACCACCACGTTCCGCATGTGGTCGTAGCATTCGTTTTCGACCTCGTCGAAGGTTGACCGACAGGCCACTTCCAGTTGTTGCTCCAGACGCTTCCGCAGTGCAGGCGCCAGCGGAATCGACGATCGCGGATTGTTCGGATTCAGGTACTTGTCGTAGATCTTCTTGGCCGAACGGAGCACGATCTGGTAGCTCGGCAGTCGTCGATAGTGCTCGATCTCTTCCCACAGCATGAGATTCTCCGAGCAGTGCTGGAAGTCCAGGAACTTGCGGAATGCTTGCATGCAGCCTGGGTATGTCAGGAACACGTCCAGGTGGCAAAGCTCGAGCTTGCCGGCTTTTGCTGCTTGATCTACCGTGGCCAGGTGGGCGTCTGCGGGCGTTGCCTTGTTCTCCCGACGCAGCTCCTTGTAGTAACTGGACTTGACGAAGCGCGGCAGCGAGTCCTGCAGCATACCGTGGCGAACACGGTTGGCGATCTTCTTGAACATGTCCACACTCGGGTTGGAGAGCCGCACGTAAATCTCGTCGCGCATGGTCGTGCTCATATCAACTTGCAGTCGCGCACTGGGCATCATGTACTTGCGGTAAATTTTCTTGGCGGAATGCTGGAGGAACTCAATACCCGGCAGCAACTTGAAGTCTTCCACTTCTTCGCAGAACGCAAGCAAGGACTCGACCCCCCGCCGAGTCATAAACAGCTTGAAGTATTTCTTGGCGAATGGGTCACCCAGCAGCAGGCTGAGCTGTTGCTGCGGTGTGAGCGTCTGCTCCTCCTCCAGCTTTTTGATAGACTTGCGAGCCAACCCTGCGACCGAGTCGGGGAACGAAATGGGAATGAGCTTCTCGACAGGATAATGCATTGCCGTATCGATGAGCTGGAACTCGGCCAACGCGTCCAGCTTCTTGTGCACCGCCTCGCTCTCTTCAAAGTGATTGTTGCGTCGCATCAGCTGCTTCGTATCGGGCTTGACGTCTTTCGAGTGATCCAGATAGTCCTGCGAGCGGCAGAAGCCTGGCCAAATGTCGTCGCTTATGCGGTTGAAGACGCTGACCTGCATTTCATAGAAGAGCTTTGGGACGAGAGCGCCCTTATTCTCCACGACGTCCTGGATCTCTTTCAAGGCTCCGTTATCCCCCAGTCCAGTGATGTAGTTTCTCGAGGCAGGCGAGCAGTAGCGGTCGTAGATTTTCCGTGTCTTGTTCACCACGAACGACAAGTTTGGCAGACGCTTGCAGTCTTCAACTTCCAGGTAAAAAAGCAAGTTCTCCAACGCGAGAGCTTCCATGCAAAAAGTCTTGAGAAAGCGCAGCTTGGCTGGATGGGCGAGAATCCCCAGGAGGGAGTAATCTTCCGCTTCCTCGGTGCCGTCCGCAATGTTGGCCGCGACAGTCCCCGTGGCCGAGGCACTTCCGAGAGGCGTTGGGCCGTTGCTTGAGCCATTCGCTGACGACGTCCCTGAGTTAGGAACAACCGGAGCGCAGAAGTCCTGCATCTTCCGGAATAGTTTACTGTCTCGGAAGCGCGGGTACACCGATTTCTCCAGCGCGACGTAGCAAATCTGTTGTGCAGCAGCGTAGATGCCGGCGGACATGTTGTCTCCCTCCAAGGCGTGTTGAATGTCCTGAAGCATTTGCGCGGTCACACACACGGGCGACTGTGCCTCCGGGGAAAGGAATTTGTCGTAAATCTTACGCAGACGACGGTGCGTGTACGAATGCGACGGAAGGTGCTGCAGCTCGTCAATCTCGACCCAGAAGCGCAGCATGTCCACGCCGTTGGGCACCTTGTTCACTTCTGCGTACTTGAGGATCATCTTGAGCGTTGCTGGGTCAGTCAATACGTCCGTCGTAAATACGGGCGCGAGGTTTTGTACGAGATCAAGCGCAGATCGCGAGGCGCCAACAGCTCGCCCATAGCCCTTTTCGACACTAACATGGAGGAGGCCACTCGCAGTCCGCTCGTCGACGTGAGCTGCAGCCTCATGCTCGTCATGAAAAGGATTCGGATGGATGTCCTGATGAACGTTGTCGTCAAATGCCGTCTTGGGTGATAGAAGGCTTGGCTCGATCATCGACCTTTTGCTATCAGACGATGTCGTCACGGCAGCCAACGTAGCAGCATCTAGCAGCGAGCTTGACCGCGCCTGGGGGTCTTCTGACAGCAAAGGAGACGACTACACACCACAAGCAAAGCGGCGTGGTGAGTTACTAGTTGACACAAGGACCAATACGCAAGGGGGCACCGCGCATACCTTGTGCTGAGGTTCGTCCGTGCTTTCAATTTGTGGCGCTGTTGAATCGTTCATGGGCTTCTCTTCTGTCCTTTGATGGGAGGTCGAATCCACTGGCTTGGAGTCCTCAGGTGGGGGCTTTGCGGGGGACTGCGCTCCTAAGCGTTGAGCCACGATATCGCGTAGACTGCAGAAAATCTGTTCCTTCGAGTCGCCAGCAGCTAAACGACGCTCGTACTCGTCTGTTGTCTGTACCACGAAAGGCACAAAGACACCCGTTAATACCCAACTGCTACCCCACGTCTCACGTAGCGTATCGGACAAACCTCTCGGACGATGACCGACGCGGCCGGATCCTCCACGGACGCAGCGGCTCCCATGACACTAAACCGGGTCGTGATTCGAGGCCGATCGCTTTCCTGCAATTTCGATTCCTTGTCCGAGCGCTTTGCCGTGGAAAGTGGCGGCCTGGACCAGGAGCTCAAGCCGAGATTGAAACACTCGCGAGCTAATTACAGCGCGACAAGAAGCAAGAAGCGCGCGAGAGCGCTATAGATAGAGGGAACTTCGTGGTGGCGAGCTCATACTACATGGCAGCTCATGTAGAGCAACTCTCGCTGCTATAAATGGCAGAGTTTTGGTAGGTGACATGCTTTTCCAGTGACCAAATTCATTGCCGCAGGCTTGACGGGAACTGAGATCTTGCAAGTGTTCATCTAAACTCTAGTAACTTTGTATAGACTTCCTTCGTGCTAAGAATCTTTGCTAGTTCTCTAGCCGTACGCCTCGATCAACTATATGAGCCAATGCACCGTGTATTTTTCGGGGTCCACCACGTATTAATACAGCAAAAAGGGACCTTTCAAATAGTTTTGTCGCTGTGAAGATGACCGCAGTTTTTGTTTATTTAACTAAATCTCCTAGCTGCCTCGGAATGCAGATAGTTTTTGTGCTCGACGTCGAGATAGCCGTTTGCGATCGATCGAGAGGAAGCGTGGGTGTTGACTATGTTTCTCTGGGGTTTCACTCGTTTGAAGTGTTTAGTATGAACCATAGATAAGGCCACGTTCTTGTGTGTTTTCGAGTTCGGGCACCGTAGAATGGAGACTGAATACAGTCACGAAGTGGCTTAGAAGTCGACGGATCGAACAGCAAAGGACGGTCTCACAGCGTGCAGGCATTTCATCATATTTGTCTGAGTTTAAGTCGGGCGGGTCTTGGAATCTCAAGCTTTCGCGTACGCCTTGATGTACTCACTAAAAAACGCCCTGGTCGGAGAATTATTCGACACTCTCTCCACGTGCAACATGTTGTAGACACTTGTCGGGTGTACTTTAGCCGCACGCCACAGCCCGAACAGCTCCTTCTGCAACTTCTGGGCGGTGTCAGTCGTACCTTGAACCCTCCCCGCCGCAATGAGCACGTTGGACAGCATTTCATCGCCATAGTTTCTCCTCAACATTGTGAGCAGATCCCCCTTAAACGAATTGTCCGCCTTCTTCACAAAGGCAATGTAGTTCGTCCAGACAGTGTAAAGTGGACTTTCAAACACTTTCAGCCCCGTCTTTTGAAGGCTCAGCAGCTTGAAGACGTGCACTGGGGGTGTTACCGTGATATACCATTCCCGCAACATCTCCGTTTGCAACCGTTTGCCGATGCTTGCCGTTTTTGTGGACTCGCTCGCCTTGATAAACAAGCTTACCAGAGTCTTGTCGGTGTAGTAATTCCTCAACGTCGCCACCGTTGTCAGTTTTGTTCCGGGGTTAATTTTTCGGAACTCGTCCGTGTACTTGACCCAAGCGACGAAAATTGGGCTGTTCAAAAATGTCGTGCCTAGTTTGTTCAGCTTCAGCATTCTGTAAACGTCGTCCGGCAGTTTGTCAGCCCGCAGCCAGAACTGCGTCTGCTCCGCCTGGATTCGTATCGCGAGACTCTCCGAGCCCGAAGTTTTTTTCGCCACGACAAGCATTTGCGCCAAGGTTGCCTCGCTGTAGCGAGTAGCCAAGGCTGAGAACAAACTCGTCTTAATCTTCGAGTTGGCCTCGTTGAACTCATCCACGTACTTGACCCACGTGTTCAACTGGGGCTGGTCAAAAAGCCGCGTCTTCGCCGTGTTGAGCTTGAGCAGGACGAAGATATCGTCCGGGAGTTTTCCAGTGGTGAGCCAATGCTGGATCTGCTCGCTCTGGACACTGTTAGCGATGCTGGCACTTTTTGGGACCTTCTTGGCCGCTTCAATCATCGTGGACACAGCTTCATCCCCGAAACGAGCTGTGAGGGTCGCGAGCAGACTCATTTTCTCGGTCGGGTTCTCCTTGTTGAAGACCTTGATGTAGGAAGCCCAAGCGCTCAGCAGCGAGCCGTTGAGATGTTCGTCAGCCGCTTTGCCCAGCGTAAGCAGTACGAAGGTGTCGTCAGTGATCAGACCCTTCTTGAGCCAGTCCTGGAGCATTTCCATTTTGAACCTCGGGTCCACCTTGTTGAACAAGTCAACGTACTTTGTCCAAATAGGAAAAAGTGGGCTCTTCGACGCCTGTAACCCCGCCTTGTGCAGATTAAGCAGCCTCACGATGTCGGTTTGGCTCTTCATACTGTTGAACCAGCTCCGCAACAGCTCCGTTTCCACTCGTTTAGCAGCGTCCGATGTCTTCGGAGATTTCGCAGCCACCGCAATCATCTTAGCCAAGGCCTCGTCGCTGTAGTACTTCCTCAATGTCGCGACCGCGGAGAAATGCGATCCGGCGTTGCTTTTGCTGAAGTCGTCCATGTACTTTAACCACGTGGCCACCGGAGGCTGGTCAAACAGCAGCGACTTTGCTGTATTGAGCTTCAACAACGCGAAAATATCGTCTGGGGTTCTCCCAGCACCAGCCCAGTACTGGAACTGCTTGCCCTGCACTTTATTGGCGATGGCCGCGGTCTTCGCGGACCGTTTAGATGTTTCGATCATCGTGGACAGAGCTTCGTCTTCGAAGCGAGTTGTGAGAGTCTTGATCATACTCATCTTCTCGGTTGGGTTCTCCTTGTTAAATACCTTGACGTAGCTGACCCAAGCGTTCAACAGCGAGCCGGTGAGTAGGTCGTCGGCCTTGTTGCCGAGCGACAACAACTCAACGGCGCCGCCGGAGATCAGACCTTTCTTGAGCCAACCTTGGAGCATCTCGACGCTGGGGGAGCTGATTGCCCTCTCCTCATCGTCAGACTCGTGAATCCTCAAGAACCTCTTAGTGCCGTGCCATTTATCCATGGGGGAATGCGCCAAACCGCGGCCATCGGGTATGGTCACGTGGGATGAAGCAGCGTCAGCGCTTGCCACCAGGGCAACAGCAGCCAGTAACAAGACTCTGGGGAGACGCATGACAGCCACTTGGTAAGCTTCCTCCTAGCCCTTCTGTGGTTAGCGTCAGAGAGCGTTTGGCGAAGTGACGTCAAAGTCTGCGGCGTCGACCATCTATTCGATGTTGTACGGTTTGTAGATTACCGTTTGAGAGCTGGGGGATACGAAAACGAGCCTGGGATAAAAGAATTGATGGGGAGCGGTCTTAGTTTTCGTGCCTTCGGATAGGGCTACGCGGTAATCTTCAAGTCAGACCTGGATGAACACGTTGAGCTCGTCAATCATGACAGTTTAACCATCCATCTGATGGAAACCTATCAGGTTATCAGCGTTTCCTCACTTTCGATGAGGTCCCAGAGTTGGGGAATCCTTGAAGGCTGTTTACAGTTGTCAATTGAGGATCCGCCACCACAAGTGTGGTAAGTCAATCTGTACTGTGCCACCTGCGGATCGAGAGTGACAGAGTGAACGGGTTCTTCCAGTTAGATACGATGGCGAGGTGAAGGTTTTGCTGCTGCCGGCGTATTGGGAATGGCATCAGTCTACCGGTAGTAGACTGATGCCATTCCCAATACGCATGGAATGCAACTACTATTCTAAGAATATCGAATAGCTGTGGCGGGCTGATGAAACGACTGGCAGTACTACTGTATTAATATTACTTAGTCAAAACTGCATTGCCCCGTATACTATGTTGAATTATATTATCATTAAGTACTAGAACCCATTGTGCACCGCCACCTCTGCTAAAACGAAGCTTCTCCGTGCGCCTATTTTCCGCTTTCGTACGTTCACAGTTCATAATGGTTCCTTATCTCCTAGGCGGAAGCGATCACAAGCGTGCTCGGTGCTGCGAGTCGAGCGCATACGACAGGCTGTGGCGACGAGGGCACATAAACTTCATATAGATTTCCTCGATGCAAATTGGTATTCGCTGCATAACGTTTGCTGTCTATCCGCTATCTCCCGTAGTTGTTTTTACACGGATGATTCCAAAACGCTGACCTACACGGTTGGGTTAATAATACTGGCTAGGCCAGGCGTCTTCTTGTAGCAAAAGACGTGGTACTGGGAGTGATGCCTTGCGGATGCTAATATTGTGTGCTGCTCAGAGACAGAAGCAAACAATCTCTCATAGTCGTCAGTATCATTATTCATCTAAATACATAGTACTACGGTATAATATACACCAGTACTATGTATTGGACGATATTGTCGTAGTACTATATTACTGGCCTCTGGAATAGTATACCAGTACTTCTCAGATTCAGCATACGGTCCATTTCACCATCCGGTGATCCAGTGTTAGACAGGCATGCTGGCAACAAGTTTTCAATTTGCAGGCTAAGCAAACCGATAGCCACGGCGTCCGTCGCCTTGCCACCCACTCCCCACCTCACGTTGATCAAACCGTGAGAGGCTGCCGCGTGCAGCCATGCGCCAACCTTGTTGCATGCTGCTCGTTGTCACGGCATTCCTGGCGAACTCCAATGGCGCGATGGGAACGCAAACAATTTCACTCGACCACGGGAGCTCGTCTCGTTTGGTCACGGCCGGTTCGCATGAAGTCCCCACCGGTAGAACCTCCCCCAAAGCCAGATACGAAGACGAAGAGAGGGGTAACAATATGTCTGCTGTCGAACTGCTCACAAGCTCCTTGAAATCGACAGTGCCCTATAGTCAACTCGAAGCCTGGTTCAAGCACGGAGTGTCAGCCGACGAAGTATTTAAGCTTCTCTTGCTCGACAACGCAGCAGACGATGTCCTCGCCAGCCCGCAACTGAGCGCTTGGGTCAGCTACATGAAGCTGTTCAACCAGGCGAACCCGACCAAGAAAACGAGTTTGATCGGGACTCTCACGGCTCACTATAGGGATGAAGGCTTGGCGAAGATCATCGAAGCAGCGAAGCAAGTGCCGAGTACTGCGAGAGTTGCTAAGCATCTGCAGACCGAGCAGACCCAGCGTTGGATTGGTCAAAGGTGGTCGCCGGACGACGTGTTCGCACTACTGAAGCTTGACGAGGCTGGAGATCAACTTTTTGCGCAGCCGCAAGTTCTCACGTGGATGAAATACTTGGATGATTTCAACGGGGCACATCTTAACGAGCACATCACTGTCTTCGCTGCCTTGACGACCCATTTCGATGAAAAAACGTTGGCGCAAATGTTAATTGAGGCGAAGAAAATTCCAAGTACAGAGAAAATCGCAATTGGAGTTCAAGCCGAGCAGATCAAGAAGTGGCTACACGATACAAAATCGCCGAGTGACGTCTTCACGTTGTTAGACCTGAAGGACGAGGGAAGCTCTCTATTCACCAGCCCGCTGTTTACCGCCTGGCTGAAGTACACGGACGAGTTCAACATGCTTGACCCAGAAGCAAAGGCGGTTCTTTCGTTCTCGACACTGAAGAAACATTACAGCGACGACGCGCTGGCAAAAATGGTTATTGCGGCAAGTAAGGCCCCGAGTACATCCAACCTTGCCAAACGGCTGCATTCCGAGCAGTTGCGGGAATGGTACAGCAGTTTGAAGCCCCCTGAGCTCGTTTTCAAGGCGCTGAAGCTTGACAAAACGGGGTCAAAACTACTTGAAAGGTCCCTTTTCACGGTTTGGAAAGAGTACGTGGAGTTTATCAGCACAATGGACCCGAGGATCAAGGCGAATCTGCTCACACCATTGATCAAGGTGTATGGTGAGCGAAAACTGGCAAAGATCCTCGTTGCAGCGGAGAATGTGCCGGGCACGAAGAAACTCGCAATGGACTTGCAAGATAAGCAGCTCAACCGTTGGTTGGCTGAGAAGAAAAGCCCCACAACGGTTTACTCGTTGCTGCGAGTGGAAGGAACGGCAGCGAACGATGCGAGCAGGCTGCTTTATGATAAATACGTCGAAGGCTTCAAGATTCTACCCTAATTATGAGATCTTATACTGGGAATACCCGAATAATGAGGGGGTGGACAGCCTCAACGGATTAATACCACGGTACTGCGTCGATTTGAAGATCTTGCGTTTGAAAAGCAGATCGAGACGACAGCGATTGTTGAGGCGACTGCGACTCCTGACTCCAGTCTTCTACGCTGCCTACCATTGTCTCCTGCCTTCAAAAGCAGTATGTTAAAGCTATTGCAACCAAATCCAGATACCACGAAATGGCGTATGGACATTAGAAGCGATGGATACTGACGGCCTCGCTAACAGTTGTCGGCCCTGCTTCAACAATTTTACTCTTGTTGTTCACTGACACACCTCTTCAGACTCCGTGGGTGATTCACCAGTTAAATGCGTGCAAAAAATAAATTGTTGGTATTCCCAGCTACGTCGTAGACGATCTAGGACGCCGCCGTCGCGCACGCGCACCACCAGCAGTGGTCCACTGCGACAGTGGTCGAGCAGCCATCGAGGCGCCCCTGGGGTTCCTTCCGGATAGAGTAAAACTCTTTTCAGTGTCCAAACAGACAATAGTAGAGCAAGCTCAACTGCAAGCTGGGAGTGTGAATTGGCAGCACTCATTTCGGTAGACCTTCGGTGCTCATCAGTTGCTCTACCGAGACGACAGCGATCGTTGACAGGACTCCTGCGTGGCGCCCCTGCAGCAGCAACCAGGGATTGACAGTAACGCGATTTTTGGGAGCTACTACCAGTAGTTTACTATTTCTGAAATCTGACCTACTAGTAGTAATATTATGACGTTCACAACTTTATCTTCTACTATAGTAATATTAATATCGTACTATATTATACTATGCATATGTGGACCACACAACACGGTATTGGATCGGATTTTTGCCAGTATTTGGAGTGATATAGCGGTGTACCAACCACAAGGTTCAGGTGGGCTCAGTTCTGCAGCAATGATAACGACACAGAAGTTCCCCACAAGCTAGACCAAGTAAGTCAGTTTTTACATCACAGGTTAACCGCTCAAAAACAAAATAATCTAACCCAGTTTTTGTTTTGTTCAGCACACACAGCAACAACTACTCGTTCTCTTTAAGCTCGCCGCTCGTACCGGAGAACCTGCGCCGCGTCGAGCTGGTGACTAGACTCGACTTGTTAGACGGCGATGAAGATTGCGACGGCAACTGGAATGCTGCATACGACAAATGGAAACTTGAACAAAGCGTTTTTGTACGAACAATCATGAGTAACATGGATGACTACTTTAAGGGAAGAGCAAAGGAACGCAAAGAGCATGAATCAACCGGAAGTGACAACGACGACGAAAGTGATAGTAGTTTTGGCGAGAGTGAAAATGGAGGAGATGACTGGCTCGACGCGGGTTTGGATGCTGGAAGTATGTCGATTTATCGGAAACAGATGCCTGCTCCAGTGATGAAGATACTCTTTGTGATACGTCATTGATGGATCCTTCGCGCTATCCAAGCACCGCTATTCCAGACAATCACGTGAAAGCATTTTGGATAGGTTTGCCGGTGAAGGCATGCTGACACCAAGAGCTTCCCAGGCCACTACGGACTTTTTGGCGTTGGGAAAGCGAACCCGATTTGACGGAGAGGCCGCATCTTCGCCATTGCCTTTGCTGCAAAAACGTTTGCAGAAATGGGTAACAAATCAAGAAATAGACAATGCTATCAACGTGACAATTCAATCAGCCGACCGCGAAAAGAGCACTGAAGTAATCGAGTTGCTGAACAATGCATTACTAGAAGTAAATTCGCGTTGGGTCCCCCTTGTTCCGGGTGATCTCCACCGAGACGAAGTGAAACGATATGCAACGATTGCTCATGTATCGCGGGCTTATACACTTAATCGATTGCAGCATGCGGCATTTTGTGTTATCGGAACGTCTCTGCTTCGACGCTGGAAAAAAATGGAAGAGGGAAAATATCAACACTCTTCAGCGCACGATTTCGAGCTCGAACTCCACAGGGACCAGTTACGTTTTTTTCTGGGCGGCCCAGGTGGCACTGGAAAGAGCCGTGTGATAGATGCAATAGAAGTATTGTGCGCAAGCTGGGGGCGTAGATCCTGTTTGACAAAAACAGCCTTAACGGGGAAGGCTGCAAATCTTATCGGCGGGAGAACGCTTGCTAGCTTTTTATTAAGTTTGGAAAAGGGTGTCGACCATGGCGATGGGTTTACTATCGATATTCTTGTGATTGACGAGGTTCCAATGCTAAAGTAAGCAGAGTGGCTACAGCTTGATAAACTCCTGCGACGCTACAAACGCATAAACGGTGTTCCCTTCGGGGGAATCCACATCGTGGTTGTGGGAGACTTCTTACAATTGCCACCTGTAGGGGCCGATCCTCTTTATATCGGTCCTCGTTGCAAGACGCACGTTTCGACGGTGGACATTGAAGCATTTGAATTATGGCGACAAGTTGATAAAGCGGTTCTCTTAGTCGAGTCCGTTCGGTTTCGGAAAGATCCCGAGTGGGGAGAAGGCTGCAGGCAAGCGCGCTTGGGAAACTGGACACGATCTTTTGTTAATTTGATCAATTCAAGAACGATTGATCAGGTGGGAATGGAAAATATTGACATGAAGAACGCAGTGTTTGTTACCCCTGAAAACGCTACACGTTCTGCTGTGAACGCATTATTTTGGCAGACTACTGCTGAAATGCTTCCTACGAACCACTACACATTACGCATTTCCGCTAATTTCAAAGGCTCCCTCACCGGATTAAGCCGACACGATAAAGAATTTGCCATGGGACTTCCCGATACCAAGTTTGGCCGAATGGCTCCATTTTTGGATCTCATTCTGGGGATGTCAATCCAGATGACGCAGAACGTGCGACTCGCGAAAGGAGGTGCCAACGGGAGCTTGGGGACTCTAGAGAGTATGCACTTTGACCACGAGACGAAATTCAAGCTAGTCCGGGATGCCAACTCTGGAGCAGTTGTCCAAGTCCCCTAAAAAAAAGCCTTTGTTTGCCTTGCTCCGGCTTTATCGTGGTCCTTCGGCAATCCCGATACAACCTGGCCTCGACCCAGAGCTTTTCCGGTTTTCCCCACAGCAGAACGCTACAGGAAGGCGTCAATACCTCTCCCATTGAGCCCCGACGGGTCCAAGCGCTTTCTGAACACGAAGATTCAGCAGTTCCCTTTCGTCTGTGCCGTTGGGTTAACTGTCTACAAAGTGCAAGGTGAAACACTAGAGGCGATGGTCGTTGTAGAGTGGAAATCCAAAGTCACCACCGTAAACAAGCCGCAGCAGCCATATCTACTTGTCTCTCGCGTGGTGTCCCGCGAGGCCTTCATTACGATGACCCCATTTACAGATCAACTCGCTCGTTTGGCCAAACCACCCCGAGAAGCCCTTGACGAAGAACAGCGCCTCCAAACGCTTAGCGAAACCACCATGTCTTTGTATCCATCCACTTAATACTGAAAGAAGACGAAAGCTCAGCGTGGGCGTGGCGACGACGCGAGCGTGCCCTCGAATTCAGCGCAGCGTCTCCTGCCCCTTTTCCACGGCAGCAGCGTCTTCGTCGCCAGTAACCTGCTGAGTGCAGCGAGTTTCGTGCAGCTTGGCAAACTATAAAGCGGTGGTGCAGCTTAAATGCTGCGCATCTTATGTTGCAGGATTACAAGGGTCTGTGCCGCCTAACACAGTTCTTAATACGAACTGCGAACTGCGAAATGGCTCGGGAGTCCAGGAAGGCCGGCGATTGGCGGATAAGTGGAGGCTTATCCGCCAATCGCCGCAGCCCAGCCGCGGCCACCCATCCATCTGATGGCTACCATTATCTAATATGGAGGCGGGCTCTTCGTCGTCCTGGGACGCGCTGCTCTGGAGCCTGCTGGCCGTGGACAACGCGGCCCGCAACGCGGCCGAGGCGCAGTTCGCCGCGCTCAAGCAGTGCGCCTGCAGCGACGAGCTGCTGCTCGGCCTGGTGCGTGTGGTGCACTCGGCCAGCCCGGACGACGTGCGCGCGCTGGCCGCCGTGCTGCTGCGCCGCGTGCTGCTGCGCGATGCCGTGTCGCTCTGGCCGCGCGCCTCGGAGCCGGCCCGCGCGGCCGTCAAGCGCGAGCTGCTGGCCGTGCTTGAGGCCGGCGAGAAGAACCGCGGCATCCGGCGCAAGGTGTGCGACACGGTGGGCGAGCTGGCCAGCAGCATCCTGGAGGACGGCCAGTGGGACGGCCTGCTGCCCACGCTGCTGCAGTGGAGCGGCGCGCCCATGGCCACGCTGCGCGAGACCGCGCTGCGGGTGCTGGAGATGGTGGCCATCTTCCTGGCCAGCCAGATGACGCAGGCCGCCGCCGCGGAGGCGCCGGAGAGCTCCACGCTGGACGTCACGGTGCTGCAGACCATGGCCAAAGGCCTGGCCGACAGGGAGGGCCGCGTGGCCCTCAACGCCCTGCGCGCGCTGGGCATGCTGCTGCTCAACTTGGACGCGCTGGAGCAGGTGCCGCGCCCGGAGCTGCTGGCCGGCGCCGTGCCGCTCGTGCTCGCTGCGCTGCACTCGCTGCTGGTGTCAGGGCAGTTTGACGAGGTGATGGAGGCGCTGGAGGTGCTGATTGAGGTGGCTGAGCCGCACGCGGCCTTCTTCAAGCCGTGCCTGCGCGAGTTCGTGGAGACCATGGTGCAGATCGCAGACGCCCCGCGTGGCGAGAACGACGGCCCCCACACAATGCCCGACGGGTGCAGACAACTGGCCATGGAGTTTCTGGTGTCGGTGGCAGAGCAGGCGCCGGCGCGGTGTCGACGGCTGCCCAAGAACATGTTCGTGCTGACCGTGTACCCGGTGGCGTTCAAGATGATGCTCGAACTGCAGGACCTTGATACGTGGGATGTAGCCAACTGCGAGGACGAGCAGTCTGCTGGAGGCCAAGGCATTGACCAGGAGATTTCCAACTTTGACGTGGGGTCGGAGGCTCTGGAGCGGTTGGTGGGCGCGCTGGGCGCGAAGCGCTCGCTGCCCACGTGCTTTGCGCTTATCCAGGAGTATGCGGCTCGCTCGGACAATTGGGTGAGTCGGCACGCTGCCTTGGTGGGGCTTTGCCAGATCCTGGACGTTCTTGACGAGGAGAACTTGGATGCCATCGCGCGCCACCTGCTGGCTCAGGCCAACGACCCGCACCCGCGTGTGTGCTGCACGGCTGTTGATGTCATCGGCCAGCTTTCGGTGGACCAGGCGCCGCAGTTCCAGGAGGCCTACCACTCGCAGGCGCTCACGGTGCTGGCGCACTACCTCGAAGACTTCAACAAGCCGCGGCTCCAGGCT
The DNA here is from genome assembly GCA_019155715.1 of Phytophthora pseudosyringae. Classification (NCBI taxonomy): domain Eukaryota; phylum Oomycota; class Peronosporomycetes; order Peronosporales; family Peronosporaceae; genus Phytophthora; species Phytophthora pseudosyringae. The sequence goes on from JAGDFM010000047.1 coordinate 129,550, forward strand.
CACGCGGCCACCGCTCTGCGCCAGTTTATCGACATGTGCCCGCCCCAGCTTCTCACGCCGTACCTGGAGAAGATGCTTCATCAGCTGTTCGCTCTGCTGCAGGGCGGCCAGTCGATGGCTCCGGATGCCAACCAAACTCCTACGCAAGTTTTCATCGCCACGCGCGTTGTCCAGGAGCAGGCGATCACCGCTATCTCGTCCGTGGCAACAGTAGCAGGCGCGTCTTTCACCAACTATTACGCTGCTGTCATGCCGCCCCTGCAGCAGATTCTGATCAACTGCCTCCAGGAGAGCATGCAGGCTGCGGCTGCGACTCCGGCAGTGCTCAAGCCGCAGTCGAATGCCCCCAGTTCTTTCACGCTTGGTGGCATCACGCTCGAGTGTTTGAGTCTTATTGGCCAGGCTGTGGGCAAGGAGGTGTTTTCGCGCGACGCTCCTGCTATCCTCAAGGTGATGGCGGAGATGCAGGCGACGCCGTCTATCGTTGGTAACGAGTTGATTCGCACATACCTGCTCCAGGCTTGGGCCCGTTGTTGCACTTGCCTTGGGCACGATTTCGCGCCGTACCTGCCGCTTGTGATGCCTACGCTTCTCGAGGCTGCCACGCAGCAGGCTGAGTTTGAAGTGGACCCTACGACTCTATCCAGTGACGATGACGACGATGAAAGCGGTGGCTCCACCGACAGTGAAGACATCCAGCTTGCTCAGGTTAACGACAAGTGCCTGAGCATCCGTACGTCCATTCTCGAGGAAAAGGCGACGGCTTGCCAGCTTCTGGCTGGCATGGTGACGGATCTGGAAGACGCGTTCTTCCCGTACGCCGAGCAGGTGACGCAGGTACTCGCCCCGCTGCTGACCGAGTCGGTGCACTCGGACATCCGTGCCTCAGCGATTCGCGCCATGCCTGCACTCGTGAAGTGCGTTGCCATCACCACCGCGGCGCCCGGCTCGAAGGAGCACGGCGAAGCTGCTATCAAGCAGATGGTGGACTTTGCTCTTGGTCGCCTGGTGAACGCGCTGACGTCGGAGCCGGACGTGGATTTGGTCGTCAGCATCATGCAAAGTATGACAAGCTGCTTGAGCGATGCGCGTGAGCTGCACCCGACGCTGGAGCTCTACGAGGCCCAGCTGCGTGAGCTTGTGCACGGTTTGCTGGTCGTTCTAGGCGACAGCTTCCAGCGTCGCGCGATGCGAAGAGCTGGTGCCGGCAGTGAAGATATGGAAGAGGGCGAGGAGGAAGACGATGATGATGCCTCTCAGTCCAGTGAGACTCAAGCGGCGGAGCAGGAGCTTCAGTTTGTGCTAGCGGAGTGCATCGGTACTCTCGCCAAGACTCACGGTGCTGCCTTCTTTCCCGTCTTCATGGCGCTTTTGTGGGAGAAGGTGGCTGCTCTAGCTGTCCCTGGTTGTCTAGTGGAGGACCGTAGACTTGCGCTGTTTGTCGTGGATGATGTGCTGGAGCACTGCGGTGGTGCCGCTCTGCGCCGCCTGGACGTCTTCCTGCCAGTTCTGGAGAGTGCGCTGCGCGAAGTGAGCGAGCCTGGCCTCATTCAGGCTGCGGCATTTGGTGTTGGTGTGTGCGCTTCGCAAGGTGGAGAGACGTTTGCGCCGCATGCCGAGCAGTGCCTGCAACTGCTTCACAACGTTGTGGCACATCCGCGTGCCCACAGCCCCGAGCAGCGCAACGCAACAGACAACGCTGTGTCTGCGCTCGGCAAGTTCTGCGAGTTCCAGGCTGGAGCTGTGGACGCCGCGACGCTGTTCCCTCAGTGGCTGGAGCTGCTTCCCCTTCGCGGGGACTTGGAAGAGTCTCTTGCTGTCTCGCGTCGGTTGTGCGGCTATGTGAATGACCGGCATCCTCTCGTACTGGGTGCTCCGGACTACGGGCACCTAGGCAAGGTCGTAGCTGTCCTGGCCGCCGTGGCAGAAGATAAGTTCCTGCGCCAGATGAGCATGGCTGTTGGCAAGAAGGAGGCCTCCGCTCTCCGTCAGGAGCTCGCTTCAACTCTCGCTGGCCTCCGCGCCACTGTTCCTGATCCGGTCATGGGTCAGGCATGGACTTCCCTCCCAGCCCCGCAACAGGCAGCGCTGCACGCACTCTTCACGTAGGAGCGACCCCCATCTGAGTGGAATGAAGTACAAGGTTTTCATAGGTAAGTCGGTAATAGTAGTTGACTGCATCGTTGCTCTTGTTGCGTCGTTACCCCAGAACTATTGCCAGGGCTGGCAGTACATCTGGATACGCCGACGTCGCTCGCCGAACAGCCTGGGTGTCGTTCGGTATTTCGCTGAGCAGCAGGGCGAAGACGTGAATTTTTACGAGTCATTCGTCAAAGCTTGGTGGTGTCCATCAGGGCTTGGGAAGCGGACGGGTCTATCGATGCGGCTAAACGGTGTTCAATGTGAATGCTGCTGCGAAATTTGAATTCGGCAGCAGAGCGAGTGGCATTCCTCCGGATGCTGGATAGAGAGAGACTGGAGCCACGTACACAACGGATCAACCTGATAGCCTCCAAGACTGCAAGCGATTTGTCGGAACGTGCGTCCATTCCTTGGTATGAGTTGACTACTGGTGGGCGACGTTGGGAGGGTCAAATGTCTACAAACAAGTCGCTGTGCTCTGCAATGTTGCCGTCATCGACCTTTCCTGCGTTGTAGACATTTGACGAGCCTTTGGGCTCAGGTCGGTCGACTCTCAGCTGCTTCGCATTGGATGGCGCCGAAGTGCATGCTCCCAGAGACAGAACAAGGAGTTCGTGGATTTTGAATCTGTAGCGGTAGTCCTTTCAAACGCACAAACGCTTCTGGCTCGCCTCCTAAGAGAACGCGAGCCGGCATGGATCAGAGCTGTCGCTGTATACGTCCTTGGGACAATCTCTTTGAGCAGGGGAGCCGACCGATGCGAAGGCAAGTGCATGAGCAGCGAGTGTCGAGAAGTTGGTTGCTAGAGCTGACGTGACCACGTCAAAGTTGCAAGACGGGAAGGTAAACGTCACCTTCCTCGCCGAAATGACACAAGAGACGGTAGTGTCATCCTCAAACTGCATGTAATCTGCTCGTGCTCCTGTACCTGTATCCGTGGCTGCATCTTAAATGTAGCCATCTGTGGTCAGCGCGATCTTTTTTTTTTGAGCGGGACCACAGGGAGGGTTCAGTCTCCGTTGAACGGTGGGGAGAAAGAAGATGGAGAGGAAGGAGCTTTTCGAGGCTGCGATGGGTGGAGACCTCGCGAGGGTTCAGGAGCTGGTGCAAGAAGGCGAAGGAGTTGGTGTTGATTCCGCACTGAGGTGGGCAGCTGCAGAGGGTCACTTGGAGGTGATACGGTATCTCGCTGAGGACTGCGGTGCAGACGTCAACACTAGAGATGATGGAGAACCCTCGCCGAGGACGAGTGCGAACAGTCGACGCTTTGAGCTGGTCCGGTACCTTGCTGGGGAACGTGGCGCTCGTGTCAATGTGAAGAATGTATTTGGAGACATTGCGTTGATGATAGCTGCTGGAAGTGGCTACACTGCCATTGTTCGCTACCTCGCTAAAAACGGCGCCGACGTGAATGCTGTAGATGAAGGTGGCTTCACAGCACTAATGACGGCTACTGCAGACAGACACATTGATGTTGTTCAGTGTCTTGCTGCCGACTGGGGCGCGGAGGGGAATGCCAAGAACCAGTATGGGTACATCGCACTGATGATGGCTGCGATGATAGGAGACCTTAAAACCGTTCGCTGCCTTACTGATCAACGCAGTATTAGCTTGAACGCCACAGATCGAAATGGGTATACAGCGTTGATGATGGCTGCTGTAAACAACCAGTTTGATGTGGTGCGGCACCTAGCAGAAAAACTCGGCTTCGACGTGGATCTCGACAGCAATGACGAAGATGGATACATTTCACAACCTATGGCAGATGAAAGTGAACCAGTTGAAGCTGCAAGCGTTGATCGGAACTCTGGATTTGGATACACGGCGCTGATGAGCGCTGCAGAGAGCGGTCAGATAGAGTCCGTCCGATATTTTGCTACTACGCGGGGTGATGATGTGAATGCTACAGATGAACATGGGTGCACAGCTCTAATACTGGCCGCTGGAAATGGACACACTGAAGTCGTCCGTTATCTCGCTGAGCAGTGCAGTCATGTGGACGTCTCGGACAAAGATGGATACACAGCGCTAATGGCAGCCGCTGCAAACGGGCATATTGAAATCGTTCGATGTCTCGCTAAAAATGCGGTTCGGACGTGAATGCCACAAACTGATGCTGGCCACTGGAAACCAAAGAACCGAAGGTATACAACGCGAACGGTGCCAAGCGGATGGTACCAGACGAAACGGAGACACGGCGCTGATAGTTGCTGCAAGATGCGGGCACGACGAAGATGTTATTTATCTCGCTGAGAAATTTGATGCAAGCGTGAATGACAAGGACAAAAATGGAGACACTGCACTCATGTGGGCCGCTCGCGACGGCAAGGCTGAACTCGTCCAGCATCTCATCGAGCGTTGTAGCGCTGACGTGAATGTCATAAACAAATACGGAGCCACAGCGCTACTGATGTCGGCTGCAAATGGCAATATTGGAGCCGTCCGATATCTTGCTGAAGAATGCTGCGCGAATGTGAATTCCAAGGATAACAACGGATACACCGCGCTGATGCTGGCCGCTCAAAGTGGAAACATTGCTGTTATCCAGTATCTCGTGAAACGTGGCGCGAATGTGAATTCCAAGGATAACAACGGATACACAGCGCTGATGAGTGCAGTTCGAAGTGGCAATATTGACGTTGTCCGCTGTATGGCTGGTGAATGCGGTGCTGATTTGAACGCTAAGCATAGCGACGGATACACAGCGCTGCTGTGGGCCGTTCGAGATGGCAATGTTGATGTTGTCCGGTATCTGGCTGGTGAATGTGGCGCTGATTTGAGCGCTAGGGATGACAGCGGGTACACCGCGCTAATGTTGGCCGCTCGAAGCGGCAATATTGATGTCGTCCGATACCTCTCTGAAGAATGTGGCGCTGATTTGAACACTAAGGATAACAACGGATACACAGCGCGGATGTGGCCGTTTCAAAATGGCAACATTGCTGTTGTCCAGTATCTCGCTGGCGAAAGAGGCGCGGATTTACTAAGTAAAACAACGGATACAGTACACAGTACTGAGGTGGGGGGCTCAAAGGGGTTTATTCGATGTATGCCAAATAAATGCAGCGCTGATTTGAAACGCAGTAAGTACTACGGATACACAGCGCTGATGTAGACGGCTAGAAACTGTATCCTTTGTTTCTCGTTACGTCACGTTAAGTCTCGAGTATCTTCACGAACGGTGGGTCGTTCATGGTGGGTGACCTTCAGAGCAACGAAAGCGAAGGTTTGGTTTAGTACCAGAAACGCACTGAATTCCTGAGACGAGTGTGCTGTCAAAAACTTGATATGGGGAAGTCATTTGTCCGTCGTTTACTTAGTATAAGTTTGAGCGTTTGGCCAATGCAGGAATCCTCTGGCAAATCTCTGTCAGAGGATGCTAGCAAATTCAACGAATACTTGGATGATTGCAAATGCTCACGAACGATATAGGAGCTGGCAACAAAACCTTCGGCATGAGCATTCGTTGGATTTCGTGCTAGCCGAGGCCCGCAGAAAGCTGTGAGTCCGTCCTTGCCCTTGACATTCACGCCAGCTCCGCATTCCTCAGCGAGATACCGAGCGATTTCAACGTCACCGCTCTTCCAACCGTCGTGCATCCATCTTTGTTCGTAACATTCACGTCGGCGGAATGTTGCCTCCACCAATGTATCTGACACGTTCCACATTGACACCCTCCGAGACCCACTTCAGCACTGGGAATCCGTCGTTACTGTTGACACCAAGCCTGCATCGGCTTGCACAACAAGAAACCGAACTATAATATTTCAGATTTCAAACGGTGGGCGGTAAGCAACATTGTGCAATGGGATGCAGGGTCACATATCGACTTCCTCAATACACAACTATTCAAAGCGACAATAAGGATCCACAATGATGTCAATAGCGACTCAATGCGCCAACGAAATGCATACACGCTGTTAATGGCAGCACGCGTTGAAGAGAGACGTGTGATTCTAGCCTGCTCACAAGCCGCTGCCGTAGTGGGCGAAGGCTGTCTTGGTTCTCGCTGGACTTGGCGCGGCATCTGGTGTCGCAGCTCTCACTTTGAAGCTGCCGCACTCATCATAAGTAGCAAAAATCATAGAATCGGAGTTATGGTTCCACACGAGAGTGTCGTCTGCGTTTGGTGGGAGGGTTGTACGCCTCGAGAGGCAGTGACACCACTGCGGATCGAGCCGAGGTGTTTCGTTTGGGTCCCTTCGAACCTTGGACGAGATCATCCCATTTCAGCAGTGCGCGCGTCATTCGATCTCGCAAGTCACGGATTCGCAGCAGGACCTCACGCTGAGACTGCAGTGTTGACGAACTGGACGAAGATTGCCCTGTCAGCGTGGAGTGTTGTTCCCAGTCATCCAACAGCGGCAGGAAACGCTTCCGCATGCGCAGTGCACCGTCAGCCAGACTTTTGAAGAGTGCGTCATTTTCAGCGGACTCCTCACACACTTGCTTGGATACTTCAATGGTCAGCTGATAAGATGAACTACCAAGGCCGTACGCCTGCACAATATCGGTGATGTCCATGTGGTCATCGACGGCGTCTTCGTCATTTGCAATGCCATTAAATTGGTTGTCGTTAGTCGACTCGCCCTCTGCTGCCACGCTCTCCCACTCTACATCCTCCTCATCGTCATGATCTCCAGCATTTACTGCGGTTGCTGGTGGTGATACACTTACGTCTTCCCACTGGATGCCGTCGTCATCTTCACCACCATTCTGTTCACCCCCGACTGCATCATCACGTACACCAACTTTCAGTTCACCACTGCCCTCGTCCCCGTCCGGCGAAGACATCGCCTCCTCTTCGTCGTCACGCTCCTCCATGTGAAAGGCATCCAGCGTCGGCACCAAGATCTCGAACACGCGATTCATCTCCACTAGCACCTGCTCCATCTCCGGCACGTAGCGTGCCATCTCCCGGTCCCTCTGTTGCCTCTTCGCATCATTCACCCGTTCTCGATGGCGTTGAGTGTCCACATCTCGTTCTCTCTCCTCCTGCCGCCTCTCTCGCTCGTGCGGGAACTCGTACCCCCTCTCCACCAACACGCCATAACCCGCCACCAGCGACGGATACTTGTCCCCAAAGTCCCGCTCCCACGTCTCGATCAGCGCTAACACCATCGCCAACTGCTTCGACCCGCGGCTTCTGGCGCGCAACGCCCTCGACACGTTGGCACTCGGGTCTTCCCCTGCTGCCAGTAGCAGCTGATCGAAGAACGAGGCTGTCTGCTTCACAATGAGCGCTCGAAACACCGTCGACCGCTTGAAGATCTCTCGACACAACTCCAGCGCCTACAAAACAAGCAAACCAATATGGGTACATAACCATCAATGAGTGACGACGGAATGACACACACAGCAGCAGCTGATCTGACCCTCGAGAAGGCGGTGGGCGACGTTTTCGCTCGCTTTAATTGATGCAAAATCATTGCGTGTAGTCGGAGAATGTACTGAGACTGTGCTGGAGCTTCCGCGTCGCGTAGTAGTCGCTTAATTCGCTTCAAGATGGCTTCAGGCGTCGTCTCGGAGCCATTTTCCGCTCGTTGGGGAGGCATACGACGCCCCCCGCGGCCTCTAGGGCGTGTGGCGGTAGCTACCGAGACGCGGAAGAAGCTGCTCAGCGCCTCATCTAAGCGCGCGGCCTCGTTCTCGCTGTTGAGCGCCTGGATGCCGCTCGCAGTGGCGCCTCCATGTGGGTACATCGCTTCCTGTCCGTGTGTAGCCATGTGAAAGGATGTGCACCACCCCAATCATTTTGTGAAGCCATTTCGTTGCCAGTCAACCACTTACCCAAAAGAACTGTAGCTAACTAACTGCAATGGGCAAGAAGCGCGTGGACCGAGGCCCGGCGTCGCGCAAGGACCGCGGGCGAGGCAAAGGAGCGCCCCTGGAGCGCGGGGAGGAGGAGAGCGAGACGAGCTACCGCCGCCGCGCGTTCCCCGTGACGCTGCGCATGTGGGACTTCCAGCAGTGCGACTCGAAGCGCTGCACGGGGCGCAAGCTCTGTCGACTTGGCTACATCAAGAGCATGAAGCCCGGAGCGCACTTCCGCGGACTCGTGCTGTCCCCCGCGGGCGAGCAGCTCGTGTCTCCGGCGGACAGGGACATCGTGGAGGGCACGGGCATCTCAGTGATCGACTGCAGCTGGGCCAAGGTGCAGGAGCTGCCGTACAAGCAGCTGCGCTCGGGCGTGCACCGCCTTTTGCCCTTCCTGGTGGCCGCCAACTCGGTCAACTACGGCCGGCCGCACAAACTCTCGTGCTCGGAGGCCATCGCCGCCACGCTGTACATTGTGGGGCTCAAGCAGGAGGCCAGCCAGGTCATGGACGAGTTTTCGTGGGGGCAGGAGTTCCTGAAGATCAACGCCGACTGTCTCGAGGCCTACGCGGCCTGTGAGAACAGTGAAGAGGTCGTGGAGGCTCAGGTGCGTGGATACAAAACGTGTAGAGGCGATGGGGGGGGGGAGACTTTTTGGTGCTGACTGGTGAGTGTTGTTATCATAGAACGCCTACTTGGCAGCGTGTCAGACGGAGCAGGAGGAGCGGTTGCTGCGGATGAACATGCCGACTCTGGAGAGTGACGAGGAGGAGGAGGAGGAAGAAGAGGAGGTGGAGCTTGATCGCTTCGGCAACATCATCCCCCGCCACAAGCCGGCGCCGGAACTGACCGAGGCAGTAGACGAAGACGAGCAGCCTGACTCAGACGAGGAGAAGCTAGCCAACTTGACGGAGATGCTGCGTGCTGACCAAGATTCCGTCGGCGACACGCAGTAGATCGGTCGGTAGGGTCCATGTACGATGGTGTCTGGGGGGGGAATTCAGCAGTGGGGACAGGACGCGCAAACGCTGATGCTTTTGCGCTTCGTGATACCCAGAGGCCTACATAAAGAGCTTACTGTATTTCATTATCCCACATTCTCCAACCAACTTCTAAGGTAACTTACTGATGGCAGTCACTATTGTCGAAAAATCCGTCACTATTGTGAACGCCGGTCACTATTCACTACGATCCATTCACGGAAAAATATAGTACAAGGAGGAAGAGCAAGCCGCCACCATGAGTGTACGTCGCTGTCTGCCGCGAGGGGGGTGGCTGACACCGAGTCATGTCGCCCATCTAGTCCACTGCCTTCCCCGCTACCGAACGAGCTGCTCGCGGCGCTCTACGACGCAGTATTTGGTCCTTACCGATGTTTTCCTTGACGTGTGTACCCAACGCTATTGCAGGAGAAGACGGCGACGCAGCCGCAGATGTCCATGGAGCAGATGCAGCAGCAGCAGATGAAGAAGCAGTGCGTTGCTCCCACGGTCTGTTACTCCAAGGGGTTGAGTCGTGGCTGAGGCTTCGTGAACAGGGAGCAGGAGCAGATGCGCCAGTCCATGATGCAGCAGGTCATGCTGCCCGACGCCCGCGAGCGCCGTACGTCGCCTCTGTTGTATGTGCTTAGAGGTTCAGGGTGCTGACGCTCGTGGGTTCGCTGCTGTGTAGTGTCTAGAATAGCGATCGTGAAGCCTGAGAAGGCCCGAGCGATCGAGGACATGGTGATCCAGATGGCGCAGCGCGGCCAGCTGGCGGCCAAGATCGACGAGGACAAGCTCATCGACCTGCTCAACCAGGTGGGCGTCACCGAGGAGAAGCAGCGCACGAAAGTGACGGTACGAGCAGCGACATCGCGAGAGCTGGAGACTCGGTGGAGCTCACTGGGATCTTTTTTGGCGCTGTTGTTTTTCGTTGACAGATGAAGCGGCGGACGTACTTCAGTGACGAAGACGACGACGACGATGACGACGACTTCTAAGGCCACTGTTTTTGTGGACTTGACAAGCGCAGCGGGTGCTGCCGGCGGCTTCCTAGCCTGTCAGCAGGAAAAATTGCGTTCCTGTAGTGTAGTAGAGCACAACCTGGTGATCTATTGCATGTAGCTGCATTGACAGTCAGCGTCGAGGATGGCGTTCCGTCCTTATGTGAATCACATTGACATTCCTACTTTGTTCCTCCCTCGAGAGACGTCCCTGCTTTCGTGAACCGATTCTAGGTGTGACCTTCCGCCGATAACCGCACCCTTCTGGTCGTCACTTAACTGGCAGCGGTACCAAGAGTGTTACGCCATTGTATCAACACTCCACGATCTGTGCTCAAACAAGAATACTGAATGCAGAGTTAAAGACGTAGAGGATGCGCATGCATGCAGCTTTATTTATTAAATCAGGATATGCTTACCGCATATCTAGGCTTGAAGAGGCAGCAAAAGTGGGTCGATCATAAGAGATGCTATTCGTCATGAGACCAGCTAGTCGAAGTGTTTATCAATCCGCCCTCGTGACTTATGCCGTGGCCTTGACGCCCTCCTTGAGTCCGACGGTGTCGACGTAAGCCACAATGATCGAGGTATCGTCGATGACCTGCTCCTCCTTCATCCAGCGGCGGTTCGCCTCCATGATCAGCAGATCCACAGCAACCTTAGGGTCTTGCTGCCCCATGGCCACCTCCATGCACTCCTCGTTCGACATGAACTCCCACAGGCCGTCAGTGGCTACGATGAGGCACCGGTCATTCTCATCGAGCCACCGAGTGGTAAACTCCGGCTCCGACAGCACGCCAGCAGTGTGCGCTACCGCGTCACCAAGCGAGCGCGACATCGCGAGACCTGGAACATCCATGTGCCCCAGCCAGACCCGAGGAGGGCCGTCAATGCCATCGTCGTACTCGACTGCAAACACGCGGCCGCCGCTAGAAATAATACGAGCCTTCTCGTCCGGTCGATCGGGCTTGTGGTCGATGGAGAGCTCCTGGCAGCCAAGCGCCTCCGGCCCCGAGGGATTGAGCTTCACAAAGCCGCGCGTGATGCGCGAGTCGCCGACATTGCCGACCACCACGAGGTTCTCTCGCACGACACTCACCACCGCAGTCGTGCCACTGAACTCGGTGTCGATGCTCGGGTCGCGCAGCACCGCCTGCTCCACGGACCGCAGCGTATCGGCAATGGCCATTTGCAAGGCCTCAGCGTCTTGCTGGAGGTCGCCCGAACGCGCGAACTTGGCGTGCGCAAAGAGTTCCGCGGCAAACCTTTCGCGAATGGCCCCCGACACCCCGTCGCCGGCCTCGCCGTGTCCGTCGAACACACACAAGAGCAGCGTCTGCGTGTTCTGGTCGTACTTGATCACCATGGCGTCCTGGTTCTTCTTGCGCGGGTTGTAGGGCGCGTAGCCCTTCTTGGAGAGCCCGGCGAAGGCCACGACCGCGCACGTTCCGTCCGCGAGCGCCTGCGCGCTGCTGTCCACGTCGTCGATGGTCGCCGCGGCCATGCCGTCCACCAGCTTGTTGTCGCTCACCACCGACAGGCGGCGGCGCTGCAGACCGAGCGAGTGGTCGCCTCCGTTCTGCGCGGCCGGGAGCTTGCCCGGCGTCTTGATGGAGATGCCCTTGGGCGACGCCACGTTGGTGGCCGTGGCCTCCTGCTGGCGGAGCTTGGCCGTCGAGCCCATCTTCTGCATCGGTCGACTGGCCATGGCTGGGTGTGTGTGTGTTCCGAAGCTGCGGAGACCTGAGGCGACGGGGCTGCTGCAAATACCAGAGTGACCTCGCCTGGAGCTGTTGCGTGTGGCTGCCCAGAGCGCGAGTTATCTGCGGGCCGAGTAATTATAGCCGAAGACGGCGGAGAGGCGTGGTGCAAGTGAGTGTGGAACCCCCTTGCCAGTGACCAGATAAGGACCGACAGGCCAATCACGAGCGGGCGACGCCGACGTATTGGCCGTTGCACGAGACACTGGGGGGGGGGGCTCGACAGGCTAAGAAAAGCGATGCAAGGGGAGCTTGGCTTGACGCCTTTAGACGGCATATAACGCTTCGCGTTCCAAAGGGTAGATCCGCATCTCCCGAGTAAGTAACGTGGTTGCGGCAGAACGGTGTGTGAGCGGGAGCACAAGATACGTGATTGAAGAGGTACAGTGCAACTGCAGCGTCACTCTAACGGGGATATTGCACCCGAGTGACTTGAGTGTAGCCATGTGACGTGTGACGAGCGCAAGGTAGGCATTTTGCAGTTCGAGTTGCACTTGCTTAGTCGCTATCGCCGTCGCTGTCGTCCTCGGAAGACGACGAGAGGCTGAGCGAGATGGTGTTCAGCGCTTCTTCGTCGCTATCGCTCGAGTCGCTGGAGCTGTCGCTCTCGGCGGCGCCCTCGTCGGCCTTCTCGCCCTCCTCCAGCTTGCGCTTCTTGCGGAGACTTTCGACGTCGTCCACCACCTCGTCGTCGTACAGCGCCGCGCGCTTTTCGGGCAGCTTGAACTTCTTGCGCAGGATCTCCATTGCGTCCGAAGGCAGCGGATCGCCCGTTTTCCACGACTCGGGCAGCGTGATGCCGTTCTCCGTGAAGAAACTCCGGCCCATGTAGTGCAGCAGCGCATCGAGCGGCAGGTCCACCGGGTCGCCCGGTTTCCACCCCGGCGGCATCTGCTTGCGGATCTGCGCATCGCTCGCGCCCATGCCAATGGGGATATCAAGCTTCTCGATCGACTCGCCGCCCTCGCCCTCCTGCTTGACTCGAGCTGCAGTGGACGTGTACTTCTCCGGGCCCTGCGTAACGATCTCGGCCACGATTCCGCGACTGAGTACACCCGCTCGCATCATGTGCTCCTGCGGTGCCGGCGGCATAAAGCCAAACATCGCGAACTGCGTAGCAACATATACACACGCAGCACGTTAGCAACAGCACACACCCACGTGACCAACCAACACAGCGACGTACGCCAGGCTGCCACTCTTTCGGCGCCGACGTCGTGCCGGCGATACGGTGCGCGTACGCGACGATGTCGCGCGGGTCCAGCAACACTACAGCAAAGCCACACAAAAGTCAGCAACGGGGCGTCAAACTCCGTCACCGCGAACTCGCCGCCACCTTTCGACTTGTGCTTGGCGTTCTGCAGCACGACGCGGTGTTTCCGCAGCACGTTGGCGATCTCCTCCTGGGACCGTCGCAGCTGGGCCGCGTACTGCACGACCTTCTGCTTCTTGCTCTCGATCTCGGCCTCGATGCGCAGCAGTTCCGTCTGGGCCACCTGGTGTCGAGCCACTTGGAACGCTCCTTGTCAGCGCATAGGCCTCGTGCGTCTACAAGACAATGCCCCCAGCACCACGTACGCTTCTTGACGGCCGTCAGCAGGCCGCGGTCCTTCTCCAGCACCTTGGCGAACGTCTCGTTCACTGTGCGCAACCTCGTGGCCGTGATGGTGGACGGTGGCCTGCGGTTTAAGAGCGTGTATTTTAGCGTGACAAGGACGGCCGGGAAACCCCGTGCGAATGGCAGAAGCAGACACGCACAGGGAGGCCGTGTTGAGCGACTCCAGCAGCTTGGTCACCAGGAAGCGGTGCTCGTGCAGCGCCACCTCCACCTCCTCGCGGATGCTCCCGCCCATGGACGGCATTCCACACGACAACAGCCAAAAATGAAGTGACTTGACCTCCGTATTGGCGCACAACCGCCTCTTTACTGTACTTGCTCGATATACGGATAAGTATGTTTAACTGCGGTTGTACAGCAGCCACAGTTCCAATAGCAGTTTTACAGCATACAATCGCCAAGTGTATCTTTCCGGCACTTCCACTTCGGACAACACTCGATGGCGAAGGCTGCTGTAACGGTGGGCGGCGGGCTGGCGCGGCTGCTGGTGCTGGGCGTGCTCTTCCACGCGCTGTACGTGCTGAGCATCTTCGACATCTACTTCACGTCCCCCGTGGTGCCGCACATCGAGAGCGTGGCGTACACGGACTCCCCGCCGGCCAAGCGCGTGGTGGTATTCGTGGCCGACGGTTGTAGAGCAGACAAGTTCTTCGAGGCGAACGCGTCCTCGGACGCCCCAGAGAGCGGCGCGCCCGCGCGCCGCGTGCCGTTCCTGCGCCACATGATGCAGACGCGGGCCAGCTGGGGCATCTCGCACACGCGTGTGCCCACCGAGAGCCGCCCCGGCCACGTGGCGCTCTTCGCCGGTATGTACGAGGACGTGAGCGCCGTGACCAAGGGCTGGGCGGACAACCCCGTGGACTTCGACTCGGTGTTCAACCAGAGCAGCGCCGCCTTCCTCTTCGGCAGCCCGGACATCGTCCCCATGTTCGCTCGGCACGTGCCCCAAGCGCGGGAAGAGCACTACTCCCACCAGGAGGAGGACTTCGCCAAGGGGGACGCGTCCGAGCTGGACGTGTGGGTCTTCCGCCGCCTGCAGAAGCTGCTGAGCAAGGCCAGGCAGGACGACGAGATGGCTACACGGCTGCGTGACGACGGCGTGCTGGTCTTCTGCCACTACTTGGGCATCGACTCCAACGGACACGCACATCGACCAAACTCGAAGGATTACCTCAACAACATTGCGCTGGTGGACGAGCTGGTGGAGAAGACCCATCGCTTGGTGGAGGACTTTTACGACTACGACGGACGCACGGCGTACGTGTTCACGGCGGACCACGGCATGGGGCTGAAAGGGGCTCATGGAGACGGAGACCCGGCGAACACGCGGACCCCGTTGGTGGTCTGGGGGGCGGGCGTGCAGGGGCCGACGCAGGTGGACACGGCCGGATTCGAGATTGACCTGCCCACGCAGTCCCGAGCGCAGGTCAGGGCCCAGCTGCAGGCTCAGGAAGAGCAGGAGCAAGCTGCTGTGGGCGAGTGGGGGGCGCTGGACAAGCTGCTGCGCAAGGACGTGATGCAGGCTGATGTGGCGCCGCTGATCAGCGCACTGTTGGGACTGCCATACCCGCGGAACTCGGTGGGGGTGCTGCCGTTCTCGTACCTGGCCAAGGGGGCGTATCGGGCGAACGCGGTGCGCTCGAATGCACAGCAGCTGTACCTGCACGCACTGAGAAAGGAACAGGAGAAGCGCTCGCGTACGCTGTTGCGCTTTGTCCCTTACGGTCCGTTCCGTGACCGCGTTCCCGAGCTCTCGGAGCAGCTTGCAGAAGCATATGAGACCAGTATTCTGAGTGATGAAGACTCGGAAGCATACGAGCGCGTGGAGGTGCTGAGTCAGGAACTGATCGAGATCTGCTTGGCGACTCTGGAGTACTTCCAGAGATACGACTGGTTCTTCCTGCTCAGCGTTGTGGTGCTGGGTTACGTGGGGTGGATGGTTGTGCTGGTGGTGGCCTACCTGCACCCCCGAGACTTCAGCTTGAAGTGGTTACTTGGTGCTGGTGGCAAGCAGATGGACATCAAGTTGGTCGCTGTGGTATTCGCAGCCTTCGTGTACCTGGCTCTCGAGGGCTCACCGGCCACGTACTATCTCTACCTGCTGTTTCCACTAGTCTTTGGAGCTTTCACGTGGAACCATGCTGACTTAATTCGGCAAGCGCGGAACTCTGGTTCTTGTGGAAACAATTTTAAGTCTGGTTGGAAGCGGTGGGCAGAAATCGCGCTCATTTTGCTGTGTCTAGAACTTGTGGTGTTTGGATATGAACGTCGTGAGGTTTTTGGCGTGCTTTTCTCGCTGCTCGCGTTCTGGCCGTACGTTGGGAATGCAGCAAGCGGTGACGAGGGTCAAGGAAGTGAAAGTGGTGCGGCTGGATGGGCTGGGGGCTACCCGTCGCCGAGTCGGTGTTGGACGATCAGTTGCCTTCTCATCTCAGTGTTTCCGTACTTGCCCAGCGAGTATGGTGAGCACACTGCGCTAGTGAATGTTGGTGGCTTACTGACGTTGCTTTTCACCGGAATAGTGCTGAGCATGGCAACATCTGACCAGCAAGCGGGATGGGAGAGCTCTTCATTCATGCTGAGTGCGTCGCCGTTGGTGCTCTCTTTGGTGGCTTTGCACGGCACAATGCAGTACCTCGATGGTGACCGAAGCAAGCCGCCATTTTCGCTCACGGTAGCTAACTGGCTTCTGTCTGGTGTCCCTATCGTGGTGCTCCTTGTGAGATTACAACAGAGCAAACACATCCAATCTCGTACCCTAGAAGTTGGTGGCGGCCGTCATGACCGGCAACTACTCCAGGCCGAGGTTTGCCGCTACGTGAGACGACTCATCGAGGTGATGCTAGCCTTCGCACCGTCGTTCGTTCTCCTGAGCATTGCCTACGAGGTGTTGTTCTACGTGGTGCTGTGCGGTGTTCTCGTGAGCTGGTTGTTATTGGAGGCCCAAGCCTCGTTGGCATCTTCATCTTCGATGTGGCGCGAGATTCAGCGCGCGTTTGTGTTTTTGCTACTGGTGAACATCGCCTTCTTCGGCACGGGCAACGTGGCTAGTATGAGCAGCTTCGAGATCTCGTCCACCTACCGCTTCGTCACGGTATTTGCACCGTTCACCATGGGTGCGTTGTTGGTGGGCAAGATCCTCATCCCGTTCATGGTGGTGGCCTGCACGTTCCACCTGATCCTGCTTCTTCCGTCGGCTTCGTCATCAGCATCAGACGAGAACAAGCCTCGCCTGCCTGCCACGCGCTACTTCCTGTTGGTTGTGGCCATGTCGGATGTGCTCGCCCTCCATTTCCTGTTCCTGGTCAAGAACGAAGGCAGCTGGAAGGAGATCGGAAATTCCATCTCAATGTTTGGTATCGTGAACGCGCAAATCGTGTTCATCCCGCTCTTGTTCCTGTTGGCACGCGCATTCGTACAGGACCTCGCAGCTGCTTCTAGCATGGTTACCCACGACAAGAAACGCCAATAGATAACTCGAAGTACATCGATAATAGCGCGACCGGTGTTGAGTTGAATTGTTTAGCAAACGTCTGGTGCAATGACCACGTGGATAACCACTCCATGGCTACAAGCTTGATGAAATGTATCCTGATCTCTGAATCCCCTTTGGGGAATATGCGGTGATCTTTGCTGCAAAAACATCTTGATCGACAGTGGTGACATGGCAAAGTTGCGCCAAGTGGCAGGTCTAATCAAGGTAGGCAGGCCCTCGACGTTTTGATCGCCATCTCTTGCGTCGGGCGTGTATTCTAGCTGCGAACTGAAATGCATCATGGGACAACACGTAGGAAAAACTGGTGGCGAAGTATGACATGAGCTGGACTGCAGAGCCCTGGAAACCAATCTGGGTGTCCACTTAAATTGCATTCCCAATCCTTTAATGAAATGCCAAGCAAGCTAGTGTGGAGTGCAGTCTGTGGTGCCAAGATCCTCAGAGACGTGCAAGACGTTTACCTCTACGAACCGGAGTGCCTGACTTTTAAGGAGACGTGTGGTCGTTCCTAACCAGAATATCACCGTCGTGTACTCCTGGCGATTTCGAATATGGTGGCCGTGAAAACTATGGACGTGTGTTAAAACAGGCTGGGAGAGGTGCGACGATGGCCAGTATTGCCGAGGAGTTCAACAGAAAAGTGCACGCTCAACTACAATAAATTTGACTCCCCACTCAACACGTGACTGTTAGCACGTGTTATTTTTTTTCAAGCTCCTCACCGAATTGGAGCAGACGGTCAATATATCGACCGAGCAAGCGTCAAACGAGCCACTGTCAATAGCTTTACGCGATCCATTGGCGCATTGAGTGGTTCTTGGCATTGCTAGGAGAGACAGTCGATGCAACTAATGAGAGAGAAGCACGCTGGCAGCAACAATCCAGAGCGTGCATCAAGTTTTTCGTCCGATTCGAATCTGCTGCTGCACGACTTGAACTCGGCGGAGAGCAGTCTCCATCCCTGCGGGCCTTGAAAACTGATATTACCTGCAAGCTTGCAAGCAACAGATATTTGCCAACATTCTTCGGTATGGATCTGTCCCCGCACTCTCAAGCTCCGATAACCCCAACCTAAACACATGAATTCCCCAAACTTGCCCATGACATCGTTGCATTTTGCACAGTACTGTACTGCTCGCTCGACTACAAGCAACGTGAATGGAGGTTCTTACTGCAGAGGCCTTGATTGGATAGTGTGCCCACCGAGACTTCGACGTCGAGTAGAAGGCAGCAAGGCAATCCAGCTTTAGACTGAACGGGGGAAAGAACTTAAGTCCAGTGCTTCACTAGTTAGAAACGATGGATGTCCTGGATTATTTTAAATGAGCGGAGAAGCGCTTCAGTTCCAGTTGTGATGTGCCACACGCAGATGGGGAACAAGATTCAAAGGACAAACATGGGGACACCCTCGCGAGGGACGAGGGGCAAACTGCAGGTGAAGACGTCCATCAAGAACTTATCGAGGCTAGTTCAGCGGCCAATTTGAAGCTGGTGCGTCGTCTCGTTGGGCAACGTGGTGCGAATGTGAATGGTGTGGATAAAAATGGAGATACAGCTTTGATGAAGGCAGCTTCACACGGACATATAAAAATTCTTCAGTATCTCAGGAAATGGTAGGGTGCGCATATCAATGGCTACGGAGATTCTGCGCTCGTGAGGGCTGCTGGAAATCGACACCTTAACATCGTTCGGTATCTCGCTCAACAGTACAACGCGGACGTGAATACCAGGATCGAAGCACTCAGGGGGGCAGCTAGAAATGGTCACGTGGAGGTGGCTCGGTATCTCATTGAGCAACTCGATCGGACGTGAATGCTATCGATATGTTCGGAGACACAGCTACAGTATGTGCCGCTGGCAACGGGCACGTTGAGTTCGTTCGATATCTCGCTGAGCAATTTAAAGAACGGCGTGCAGATGTGAATGCCAGAAACGCACGCGGGGAGACAGCGCTGCTTAAAGCTGCTGCCAACGGACACGTTGATGTCGTTGAGTGTCTCGCTGGATTCGGTGAAAATGTGACCGATGCAGACGGACGCAACGTGTTGATGATAGCTGCTCTTAACGGCAAGCTCGCTGTTGTCTAGTATCTCACGAAATGCGCCGCGGATGTGAGTGCCGCAGATAAGTATGGGTCCACTGCAGTCATGTTGGCTTCCTGCAGAGGACACGTTGATACCGTCCGATACCTCGATGAACACGGCGCGTGCGTGAGTGGCGTGGATAAATACGGTGACACAGCACTCATGTGGGCTGCTGGAGGAGGGCACACTGATGTCATCCGGCATCTCGCTAACAGCAACACGAACGTAAATGTAATAGATAAAACGGGAGACACAGCCTTGATGTGGGCCGCTAAACGGGGCCACGTCGATCCTGTTCGGTATCTCGCGGGACAGTGCGGCGCCGACGTGAACATTAGCAATATTTACGGCGGCACAGCTCTAATGAAGGCTGCTCTTAACGGGCATACTGGCTTTGTTCAGTATCTAGCTGGCCAATGTTGTGCAGACGTGAACAGCACGGATCGTGACGGAGACACCGCACTGATGTTGGCTGCTGAAAGGGGGCACCTCGAAATCGTCAAATATCTCGCTGAAGCTGGGGGCGCAAACGTAAATACAAAGAACACCAACGGAATCACGGCACTGATGTGGGCCGCCGAAAGGGGATACCTTGAAATTGTCTCTTGTCTCGCAGAACGACGAGGCACAGACCTGAATTCCACCGACAAAGGCGGAAGTACAGCGCTGATGAAGGCTGTTACAAACGAACGCGTTCATGTCGTCCAGTGTCTCATTCGCCAACGCAATGTGGACGTGAATGCGAGAAATAACCGAGGAGAAACAGCATTTCGCCTTGCTTACACTCGAGGATATCAAGAGACCCAGCGTATACTCACGCCATTTCTTTCGTCAAGCCCGGCCAGCCGTATTCTAATATCGATGATGAAGGAAGTGTGAGCGTAGCTTCAGGGCGCTCTTGCTGGATCCCTCCATCTGAAATCGCACTCATTGATCGATGTCAACACGGAAGTATCGGGGTCGAATACCGTGCTAAGTGGCTAGATGCCGATGCTGTCGTCACGCTTTTTATTCCAGACGCATCCGAGTCGTCTTTCGAGGAAGAAGTCCAGCTTTGGCAGCAACTGCGTCATCCCAATGTTATCAAGATATACGGGGCGTGTCACCGCTTGCAGTTTTTTGTATGCGAGTACGCGAGCAATGGTTCTCTTATATAATTCGTTACGCTATCCGCAAGGGATTCCGAGACGGATATCCCCGGTACTTCTAGAATGCAAGTGTTGATGGACTACGAGCGAAGAAGCAAAGTTCCCTTAGCTACATGGAAGTTACTGCATGAGGCGGCGTTAGGTCTCGAGTATCTCCACGAGCGAGGGATTGTTCACGGAGACCTCCGATGCAGTAACATTTTAATTGGTGACGATAGATTGGCGAGGCTATCGAATTTCGGGCTGAGCAGGTCAACAGAACGGAACAATCTCGCGCCAACCTCCAGCACTATAGGGTCCATGCGTTGGCAGGCTCCTGAGGTGGTGAAAGGTGAACAACCATCCTTTGCGTCAGATGTTTACTCTCTGGGAATGTGCATATTGGAAGCTGCGACGAAGGAGATGCCATGGGGTGAAGAAGGCGAAGATTGGAGTAGTGAAGAGCAGCACCTTACGCAGTGGGTTTTTTTTTCTTAGCTTTATTTTACAAGGAGAATAGGTTTAAGTGTTTCTAATGCGATGATAGAGGTTTCATCGACGCAACCTCTCGACCAGCTGAGAGCTCGAGCATTATTTTTTTTAATTAGTTTTATTTTTTTCAGGCACCCAACGTTTCAGGAGTGTTCGTAGACAGGTTTAACCGCTTTCTAATGCTGGGTCAGGGGAGAGCGGCGTTGCAGCTGAAGCGTCCGCACAACCTCTCACCATTGGTTGGAATCACGTGAGGTAGGGCTACATTTATGTGACATTGTTTCTTCACGCCTTCACCTCCCGATTAGGTACGATACCAACATTCTCTCTCTCTCATTCGAGAATCTGCCGCCTTGAGCAAAGATGGTGACGCTCGTGTGCGCGATCGTTGGTGCGGAGGGAAGCGCGTTTCCTGTGGACATCGAGGCAAGTCGGTTGGTGGGCCACTTGAAGAAGGAGATCAAGAAGGAGAAGGCGAACGACTTGAAGGATATCGATGCGGACAAGCTGCAGCTCGTCCTGGCGAAGAAGGGCGACGCGTGGCTGACGGACGATGATCCTGCTGCGCTGGAGTTGGAAGAAGGAAAGACACATCAAGACATTCAAACGATGATCGATGGCGAGAAGATGAAGGCTGCGTGGACAATTGAGGACGTGTTGATTGCTAACAACATGATCAAACGGGAAGGGCGCGCTCCAAAGTCGAGGCAAATCCACGTGCTGGTGGTGGTTCCGAAGGGTGCTGGAGATGACGTGGCGTTAATTGAGCCCTCAGCTCCACGAACGGCAATGCATCGTCACCCCGAACGTCTCAAGCGATGGGCTGCGATTAACGAAAT
>JAGDFM010000470.1:0-29007 GCA_019155715.1 Phytophthora pseudosyringae
CCGCGACGAGTGCCACAACTCCCGAGAGTGCTGGTCACAGTCACCACGTGTGGCGTTGGCTGTTCGGCATTGTGGCGATCGCGACAGTGGCTTTCGTGGCGGTGGCAGTGCTGGTGTTCTTCGTCGGGCGTCGCATCTGGCGCCACTTCCGTGGGCACCAGGAAGGCGCGGCCACCGAAGGAACTCCGCTACTTTAAACGAAGTGATGGTGAGGATCGGAACAGGGTTTTGCTGTTGTAAGTTTGATCAGCAACATGCGATGAAGTCTCAATGTGCTGACAATTGGTACAGCCAGAAGTCGTCTGAGCTATTACCACGGAAGACGGTCGCCAGTAAAGTTGTAAAACTTGCCACTCTCCTGCAAAGTCGCCTCTGCCATGACGTTCGCCATTCCTGCAGCACTATCCTCAGGGGAAGTTTGCCCTTTGTGCTCTGTCATGCGAGTGTTCACGTATTCAGGACTCATTGCCAGTGCGATGATCTTGTGATTGCCCAGATCGTGAGCCAGACTCGAGTTCACCATGTTGAGCGCCACCTTGGACGCTCGGTAGCCATACAACCCCCCGATATCGTTGCACGCGATGCTCCCCATGCAAGACGAAACATGCGCAACCTTGACCGAGCCGCTCTTGGCGACAGCAAGCTCCAGGTTCGGTAGGAAAGCTCGCGTCATCAGGATCCGGCCGACGGCGTTCACCTCAAACTGCTGCATCATTTCGGCTTTGGTGGTTTTGTCGAAGTCGTCTCGACCCCCAATGCCAGCGTTGTTGATCAGCACGTCGATGGGCTGCCCTTGGAGCTGCTTGGCGGCAGCAATGACGGACTCCTCGTCGCTCGTGTCGATCTGAATGATCTTCACCACTCGGAGTTCCCCAAGCTGCAGAGATCACGTCAAGACACCAACCAACCTACGCTGCCCAAACGGAATTTTGACGTACGTCGACGGCATTTTGCGGGTCGCGAACAGCGGCGAAGACCACACGCAATCACAGATCCAAGTCACGGGACTCGTGCGCAACTTGTTCATTCACTATTCATTCAAATCTTGAGTTAGGTGGCGCGAGTTCGTCTTTCTGTCGCCAATACTTTTTATCGCCTCGAATCAACACCAACCTGCGTGCAGCAGTGCGGATGCCGGATCATAGTAAGTCGCTCGGTGCTCGTCCAATTCAACGCCGCTCCGTCAACTCAAGACACCCATCCACCCACTCACCTTGAGCCGCAGCTAGATGAAAAACATGCAGTTCTTGAGGTCGTTGTGCAGCTCCGCGAAGTCGAAGTTGGACGAGCTCGAGTTGAACGAGCCCACGGTGGACGCGCCGTCGGAGCCTTCATTCAGGAAGAAGCGCGCGCGACCGGCAGCCAAGTGCGCGTAGTATGCGGGCGTGGCGAAAGACACCGAGCGAGTGCAACGCGCAAACGTGTACCCGAGGTGGTACGTGAGGCGTTGCACGTCTTCAGCTGACATCTTGTTCTCGTCGTGCAACACGGTGTAGTGGCACGGGACACTCGTGCCCTGGATGCCGCTGTGGCCGTACAAGAAGAAGTCAAAGCGGTGCGAATCCACAATTCCGGTGTCGACTACCGTTCCTGGAACCACATTGCCCTTGCGATCAGCATCGCGCGAATTCGCCGGGAACGAGCGCATATGGTGGCGCTTGTTCACAATGATGAACGTAACCGGTGGGTTGTAGCCGTCAGAGATCATCTTGAACGCCTTGCGAAGCGCACGCATCTCCGTCTGCAAGATGTCATAGTACTGACCCTCACTCACACCATCACGGTAGTAGATGACATGCTCCGGCTTTCGGTTCGTACTCTCGTAGTACGCCAAAAAGAGGTCGCGCAGCATGTGTGGCAGGAGCTGAATGTCGCTTGAAGCCTTCTGCGCAGCTACACGAGCAACGTACTTTGCAGAGTAGCGATCCAGCGAGGCAACAACGGAAGCGATCGACGGCCGCGAGCCCATGCCTGAGCGTGGGTGCTCGACATCCGCGCCGATGATGATAGTAGGAGCTGTACTTACCAGCGGCAACGGCTCGCGCAGGATCGAATTCTTTCCGCTCAGCTTCATGTTAATCTTCAGACAGACGTTAGCGCAGTACTGGGGTTTCGCTGTGCGGACGTGCTGAGACACAATGCACTGGCTGGGAATTCCCAGCACCGTGTCGGACATCCGCTTGATATCACTGTACGATCCGACGCTCTTGTCCTGCTTAATCACCATAATAAGCTGCGGAGGGCCTTTGTTGCGCACTTCCAGTTCCTTGTGACACATTTTCATGAGCTCTTCGACCTGCGCACCACGGTACTGATCCATATGGATCATGTGCGGGTTACTGTCCTCGATCGTTAGACCACTCTTGCCGGCCATGTCCACCAAGTTGCGAACGAAACCCTGAACGTCACGCTCACTGACGTTAGCAGTGATCACAACTCCCCAGTTACGCATAGTAGCGCCCTCCACAAAGCGCTTGTCTCGCAAGTTCCATTGGCCGCCCGATGGCCGCTCAGACACATTTGCGTACTGCACATCAGGCGGATCCATCACACGAGCATCCGTCGTTTCGAGGCGTTGGTCTACCTTCATACCGAAGGCAGCCAGGTATGGGTCGTTCTCAAATCCGGCCTGACGAACCTGGTCAAGGATAGTTTCCTGACGAGCGCGCGGAGGCTGACTGGTCTGTCGAATAATTTCAGCAGTGTCCATATCATTGATATTCGCACAGCGCTGTCCTGGTGCCACCTCGCACAACTCGATCGGTAGCCAGTTCTCCTTGCCCGCTCGCTTACTGCCCACATTCACCAGCGGCAGCTGCGGATACCTCAAATTGACGTTGTATCGCTTACTGAAATAGTCAGCGACAGACATGTTCTCCCCCTTGATGTTCACCATTGTTTGGTTGGCCGGCTGTGCACTAATGCCGAAAATGGCGCGCTTGCGGTCCTTGCGGTGGGTAGGCACGACCTCGATTTTTCGCAGCGCACGCGCCAAATTCTTTCCATCGCGCTCGGAAAGGGCTCGGATGTCGTTGACCGAACGTGCGTTCAAGACAGGCAACACGAGTTCCATCAGCTCTTTCGGGGCGTAGAACACAGTGGCTGCCTGATCCACATTCATGAGCAACTTGCGGTCGGCAATTCGGATGGCTTGGTGGTAGCCCCAGCATAATTCTTTGCCGCCCTTGAGCGGGAACGTTTTCTTCATCGAGAAGAAGTTGCGACCCACAGTAATCAAGCGCTGAGCACCTAGGTGACGCGCAGCCACATCCAGGGCTTGCAGGACTGGCATGACGTTCACATCCGGATTCGAATAGTAATCCGTCAACGAGCTGGTGGAGATCGTCTCAGCGAGCTTGATCTTCACGACAAACGTGCGAGGTCCTCGGAATGGACGGCGAGGAGCGTCACCAGCAGCTGGTGGCGGCGGTGGTGGGGGTGTCGGACTGGGACCATCCGGATTAACGTCGACGAAGGTCTTGGAGTGTGCGTCCCACGGTAACATGGCAGGCGCGTACATCGCAGACATACCGTCATGCACAACACGAATTCCTCCAAACTCGGCTTCGTACTGACGGAGGGCAGCGTTGATCACGTTCCGAACCAAAGAGCGCGGAAGCGGTCGTTCTGGACGCTGTTCGCGCTTGGGAGGTGTCGAAACGTCGCCCATCTCCACGTCCTTGTCCTCCTTCTCGTCCTTGCCTTCCTGCTTCGGCTCGTCGCCCATGGTTTCGTCCTTCTGGTCTCCTTGAGTACCGCCAGAAGGACCATACTTGGAGTCCGCCTCGAGGTCGGGCGAGCGCTCAACATCCACGTGGTACTTGAAGATTTCAGCCGGGACCCCGTCCAGCGACACACCAAAGTAGTTCACCTGCAACTGAATCGACTTTCCACCTCGACCAAGGCCTGGACGGCGGCAAATGAGGAACTCTTGCTGGAGGTCTGGGTCGTCAGCGCTCACCTCGCGTACTCCGGCGCGGCCAGCCCACTCGTCCTGAAGACGCGGGTCAGCCACAGGGTCGCCAATGCTCTCATATCCGGAGCCAGTTACTGTACCAACACCGGGACCGGACTCTCCACGGCCACCGCCGCGACCTCCGCCGCCTCCAAAGCGGCCGCCACCACGACCTCCACCGCCGTATCCGCGGTCTCCTCCACGATCTCCTCCACGATCTCCGCCGCGGCGGTCACCGCCTCCGCGGTCATCGCGCCGACCATATCCACGATCGCCTCCGCGGTCTCCCCCACGGTCTCCTCCACGATCCCCTCCACGGTCTCCTCCGCGGTCTCCGCCACGGTCCCCACCGCGGTCTCCTCCGCGGTCTCCCCCACGGTCCCCACCGCGGTCTCCTCCGCGATCTCCGCTGCGGTCTCGGCCGCCTCCACTGCCACCGCCACCGTAGCCACGGTCATCACGGCCGCCATATCCGCGGTCCCCACCTGCGCCTGACGCACTGGCGCCGCCTCCGTATCCACGGTCATCCCGTCCGCTGTATCCGCCACGTGAGCGGTCATCGTAACCGGCTCCGCCGCTTCCACCGGAATATCCGCGCGAGCGGTCGTCATAGCCGCCGCCTCCACTGCCGTAGCTGGCGCGGCTTTGGTCGTATCCTCCGGACGCTCCTCCATAGCCGCCTCGGCTGTCGTAGCTCGACGACGCCCCGCCATACGCCCCGCCATGCGAAGAAGCGGACGCTCCATAGCCTCCTCGATCGTCGTACCCGGAGCCTCCATAGCCTCCGCCGCCTCCGCTACCGTACGACGCCGTTCTGCTGCGATCGTCGTAGCCTCCGCTGCCGTAGCTCGCGCCGCCGCCGGAGCCGTAGTCCCCTCGACTGGCTTCGTAGCCCCTCGAACCAGAGCCGTACCCCCCGCCGCCGCGACTCGAGTCCTCGTAGCCCGACGCCGACCGGCTGTAGTCGCCACCTCCGCCGCCGCCGCGCGAGTCGTAGCCTCCGCGCTGGTCGTAACCTACTCGCTGGTCGTAACCTCCGCGCTGATCGTACCCTTGCTGCTGTCCGCGCTGGTCGCCGTAGCCTCCTCCGCTGCCGCTGCTGGGCGGGCGGTTCGGGTCGTCGTAGCCGCGGCCGTGGTCGCCGCCGCGCGAGCCGTAGCCGCGCTGGTCGCCGTAGCCGCCTCCGCTGTAGCTCATGCCGCGGTCGTGTCGGACGTTTGTCTTGCTTTTCGTATGCCCAACTGCAACACGCTCGGGTAGCTTCGAGGCTCGGGCGAGTTGAGGACTGCCTGGGATCGCGCGCGTATCCACGGGAATCGGATTCTGATTGGACGATATCCACCCCCTTCAACGTACAGTACGCTTTTCGGAAAGTTCGGCGGTCAACGGGAAGGAACTTGGACACCTGATGACTGCATCGCTCTGCACGTGAGCAGCTCGCACTCGTTCATGCAGACACACCAGACTCGGTCTTTGCCACTTGCAATGCACCTACCGTAAGCTTAGAAGCGTACATCTGCACATGCGATGGTGGGGTACGATCTCCGAAATGGTCACAAGAATACTGCCACCGCTACAGATATAGAGTTTTCCTTTAGGGATGGCGGCATCTGGAGCAGGCAACATCGGTGAAAAGGAATGGCTACATGCGAGTTACTCGAGAGAGAGGATCAGACCGTCTATTCAACATTACGAAGAAGTCTGGAATTTCCTAAGCCAGGTTATCAACGCCGGTGTCGCCGACCAATCCTGTGGTCATGCGAGTTACTCGAACAAACGTTCTTTTTGACTGGAGGGTGATACTAGGAACCTGCACCCCCAACAAAGAAAAACTTGTGCTATTGTTTTTGACTAAATAACGTGCTGTTAGTATCAATGGTATGCTACTGAACTGATAGTGAAACATTGTTTGCTAATCCCTACATGTATAATATTTGGGCTGTACACATTAGTACTTCAGTAGCACTACCTGGAAAATGTTTGTTGCCAAGAACTTCGCAAACACGTTTTCCTTAGTGGAACGAAAATTCTTAGTGATAGTTTACCTAGTTATGAGCGACAACATCCACTACCATCCAAAAGCTTTACCTTCAAAGCTGATGCGGGAATGATGCTCTCCCGAAGGGGGTGATCACCCCCTGATGTGATTGGATCAATTTACATGTATACAAAAATGGGGGATAAACAGATAAACATGAATGTGATATTTGAATACTATGAACGATTGAAACAAAATGTATTGGTAAGTATTGCAACTGTTTCCGACTATTGCAGTATGGTGCAGTACCTGCAATACTGTTAGAGCTTGCAATCGAGCATTGGAATATTCCTGCGTGAGGCAATACAGTATTTTATCTTTAGCTTGGCGAAGTGTGTGGTGACCGATCGTCCGAACAGCTTGGGCTCGATCCTGTTTGAAGGGAATATGTTCCTGACGAGCAATCGATCATTCTGGGACAGCAGACTCGTGGCCAAAGCTGTCAAGCACCACTGGTGGCTAATAATAGCTGCATACAGATCGACGGCGTGCTTAACTACAAAACATTCAGTTTTCTTAGCTTGACCAATTGAGTAAATATTGTATGTACCATTATTGGATTAGCAATTGAGTATTTGTATTTGTGGACTCCTTGGCAATACTGTCCTGCCGTTAAATATTTTATCCGCAAGATAAACCATTTTTTTTTCTTCCAATCACTGCTACGAACAGCGGCTTGAAACAACAAACCAAGCATGCCTCATTTGTCACTGCAAGCAATTGAAAACCAACCACAACGCGAGTATAGATGACTTTGGTTTGAGGGTTTGTAGCGAATGCAGGCGTGTTTGAACAAAATCTACGTAGCTTCTGCATTGTTCTTCCTGCTTCAAGTTCCAATACGACCAGCTTCCGTACCATGGTCGACGACGGCACACACCCGTTGCAGTAGCTTTTTAAGTCGAGGGTACTGATGGATATATTGTGGAAGTACTGGAATACAAGTAGGACCTGCGCGTGCACGGGACGTCGGGAGAGTCCCCAGGCTGTCATTTTGTGAGTATCTGAGGTAGACAGCCTGCCGCGTGTAGTATCCACATAGGATAGCAGGCAAAGGACTTGTGCTCTCCCAATAATGCCGAAAACGAGCGGACATGCCTTATTGGGTGTTGCCAGTTCAGTGCCACCGTGACGGGTATTTATATTTGTGGACATCAGTAGTACAAAACTTATGAGTAATTCCAACCAATCACCGTTGTGATTGTTGCCGACCAGTCATCCGCTGCAAGTCGAGCCGAATGCCACTGACGTCTTCACTTCTCCATTTGGTGTCTCCGTCGACAGTAGAAGCAGCGGTTGCTGTTGTGTGTGGTCCCGATCGATCAGTTGCCCCAATTTGCCACTCACGTTGCCTTCCTCCATGCGACGACTGGGTCTTCCGTACTTTTGTACTCGGCGGCTAGAGCAGGCCCCTCTTGCGGATGTTGGGTCTATCAGCCCGACGCGAAAGTCCCTTGGGATGGCCAGAAGCGCTGGGCACTTTGGGAGGTGCCGACTCGCGTTTTGCGGTCTAACACCTCCAGAAGAATCAGCATTTCGACATCCCACTAACTACTTGTAGTGTGCACGTTGTGCTGTGTGTTTTGTCGCCTGGTGGAGCGCGGTGAGGAATTGACATACGATGATTCAGTCGAAAGTGATGACTAACTATTATCATCTCTCCTACTCAATCTGAGCGCCCCCCACTACAACCAATCTGCATGTTCTCCACGGAGCCCCAATGATATACAGTTATTAGCTCTAACTGAATCCGCTTACTATCGGACAAGTGTGTAGAGAACAAATTAATGCTGAGGGACTCGAACACCAGCATCAGTCATGTGCATGTAGCATAGCGGCCGTGCGTATCGGTCGAGGCTACTACTAGATGTACTGCTAGTATTAGACGTTTGAACTGCTGCATACGTGTAGTATAGAGGTTGGAAGAGCTGAGAGCAAGCCCTTCGTTGAGCTTCCCGTTCCCTTCGATGGTCTACTTGACCAGTTAGTACTGCTACCTGCCCGCTACAGTATTGGCGTGGTCACATTCCTGGCATCAACCACCTCTATAGCGTCTTCCCCTTCTCCTTCTCGCGCTCGTCACCACTCATCAGCGCAGGGCTCGATGGATGTGGTCGATCCTGCTGCCACGCAGCCAAGGCATCAGTAAGCCCGCTTGCGGCACGGCGTCGTGTGCGGCACACCATCTGTCTCAAAATGATGGCTCGATATCCTTTTTTCTTATCTCCTGTGGGGTATTTTCGACCAATCCGAGGCCGGCCTCAACATTACGGGCAGACGACCGGAAATCTTCGGCGAGGTGCCGCGTAGGCATATTATCTTTGGCGAGGCTCCCCGCAGACGCAAGCAGCTCGACGCCAGCCATGATGGACCTGAGCAGCAAGGACAAGTCCCCTGGCGCGTACGTGGAGATGGCCCCCTCTCCCCCTCCCCCCTCTCTCTCTCCTGGCGCTCACCCTCGTACCTCCTGCCGCCTGCAGCGCCTTCCTGACGCAGCACAAGAACAACATCGCGCTGTGGTCGGCCTTCGTGGTGGTCGTGTTCTTCTGCTACCACTTGTTCAGCGACGGCGACTTCTCCTTCCTCATGGTAACTGTTCCGGCGCTAATGCGCTGCCCGCTGCGGACTAATTCTGACCCTTGTGGGTGGTAAAATGACGCTCTGCAGACCATGGGCGCGTTCGTGCGCGCCTTCGGCTTCGCCTTCCTCATCTTCAAGGCCTTCTCGCAGCGCTCGGTGGCCGGCCTGTCGCTCAAGACGCTGGAGTTGTACGCGTTCCTGTTCCTCTTCCGCCTCAGCTCCATCTTGCGCTACCAGGGCTACCTGCCCTACGACCGGAGCGGCGACTGGCTCTACACGTTCCTGGAGATCGTGGCGCTCACGCTCTGCTGCGGCGTCATCTACCTCGTCACCACGCGCTTTAACTCGACCTACGAGCTGCGCTACGACACGTTCGGATGGCTGCACGTGCCCACGGAGCTCGGCGCGCTCTACATCCTGCTGCCCTGCATGTTCTTCGGCATGGTGCGTGCACTTTGAGTTGCTGCTACTGCTAGTACTGCTACTACTGCAAGTTGTGAAGCTGGGTACTGACTTTACACAATGTGTGTTATTCGATGCGGCGCTGTAGCTGATCCACCCGAACCTGAACCGCAACTGGTTCTCGGACGTGTCCTGGACGATCGCGCTGTACATTGAGGCCGTTGCCATCCTGCCGCAGCTGTTCATGTTCCAGAAGCGCGTACGTGTTTGCTTACTAGCGGCACTGCAAGCTTGTTTTGCGCTTGCTCACCTTGGGCTTGTCCTACTTGATTTTCTTGTACAGGGCGGAGGTGCCGTGGAGTCGTGCATCTCGCACTTCGTGTATGCCCTTGCCTTTGGAAGTTTCCTACACCTGGTGTTCTGGTTCTCGTCGTACCAAGAGCTCGGCGAGAAGGACGCGGGCCAGCACGTCGGCTACATGGTCATTTTCGTGCAGATTGGCCACATGCTGATGATGGCGGATTTCCTCTACTACTACTTCAAGAGGTACGCTCTCCCTGCAGAATGTTTTGTTGCGTTGATCTTGTGAAGACTGAGTGTTATCGTGTTGTGTTTGTTTGCGTGCAGCATGAAAGAAGGAGGCCCGATGATGTTGCCCACGCACGGCGCCTACCAGGCGTAGATGGCTACGAGTTACGTCAAAAAGAGGTCCAGAAAAAAATGGAGAAGATATATCGTGCCGTTAAGCTGGCAAAGCAAAGAGCGGAGCTGGAAGAATAACCAAGAGAAAAACAAGACACGGTTGATCATTGGATGCTGCCTCGTATTGATGTTGAAGCTGATGACGTATCGCTCTTGTGAGTTGACACGTGGAGACTGTGCAGCTCTTTTACGAACACCAAAGCCAATGACGAATTCATGCTCTGCCTCGCCCATGCCCTGGCAATGTCAGCCGATGTCGAGGCAAGATGGTACGGATCGTAAAATCGTGTCAAGACACTGATGTCTCTGCATCAACGTGATGTCGCTTTGATTGGCATCGCGTGTTGACAGAGAGCCACAGGCGAATGAGATGGTAAACCTGTGCCGATCAGATTCGCCATGGGGAACTAAGAACGCCTTAGCGAGACGCAGACCAATTATGAGGAACGAGGCCACGCATGTAAAACTTCCTTCGATTTACTCGAAATGTGTGCATTCTAGCGGAGGTGACGGCCAGAAAATGCCCTGTTAACTTGGTAAGGTACAGCCAATTTGTGTGGAGAAACGTGGAAAGCTTCGCGAGAGGAAGCACACGCACTTGACTACTCGTTTGCTAGCCGCATGCAGCGCCATCTTCTTCATTCGAAGGTTCCTGTCGTCTTCCTCCTCGAGTTAATAATCATCATCATAGTCGATAACGGCGTCACTGGCTACCAATCGGTCCGCGGTGGTGCTTGCCCACGACAGGTCCTCTTTCGCAACTTCACGCACGGTGATGCAGGTACTGCAGACTTTCATCATTTCGTGGCGGCCCTTAGATGTCGTCTTGACGGACATATCCGTAAAGGGGAGACGACGTTTGTACTTGGAACACGGGCCGCAGCAAATGCGTCCGCATAGTCGGCAGTGGTGGCGTCGCACCAGCAGCCCGAACTTGCGCGAGCACACCATGCAGAAGCGTTGAGTTTCGTAGGATACCCACTCTGGTGGGTGCACGATGAACTTGGCCAGCCACGCCAGCTGGGGCGGCGACAGAATATCCAGGACCATCACGCCTTGGTTGTTGCGGATCGTCATGCCCGCGTGCTCTCTTACGAGCGCCGCCGCGACCTTCCACAGCCCCTGCGACACAGCAATATGCAGCACGGTGTTGCCAGCGCCGTCGATTGTGTTGGGGTCGCTACCGTTCTTCATGAGTAGCTGCACGATCTCCGGGTCGTCGTCCTGCGCCGTGAGCACGTGTGCGATGATCGGGAAGACGTCTCGCATGCTCTTAATAATCGGGTCCGCTCCTCGCAGCAGCAGCAGTGCCACTACGTCCGACGCCGAGGGCGCGGAGCACGTCGCAGCAAAGTGTAGCGGCGTGTTGCCGTTGCGATCCGGCATGTTGACGAGTCTCCGGAACTCCGGCGCGGCCAGCAGCCGCGCGGCGTCGAGGTTGCCGTACTTGGCTGCAATGTGCAGCGCGATCTGCTGCTGCTTGTGCGACTTGATGGAGGCCAGGTCGATGGCCTTGCCGTCGTACATGGCGAGCAGGGAGGCCACGACGGCCTCGTCGCCGCGCTTGGCGGCGCGGTGCAGCGCCGTGTAGCCCGAGGCGTCGGGTTTGTACGGGTGGTAGCCCATCTTCTTCCACTTGTTGGCCGTGACCATGCTGAAGCGCAAGGACTCGCTCTCGCGGATGGTGTTCATGCTGCTGAGCGCCTGCGAGACCTTGGAGGACACGCGCTCGTTGCCCCACGCGTGCAGCCGCTGCAGCGCCACGGGGATCTCGTAGTCCGAGTCCATGGTGGACGTGGACGAGAAGGACGACTCCTCCTCCTCGCTGGGAGGGACGCGGCGAAACGCCATCGAGGTGGCGGACGATCGGCGGAAGCAGCAGAGGCTCGAGGCCAGAAGTGGAGTTCTGCCCGATAGTCGCGGAAGCCAGGAGCTCTATGCCGTGTGTCACACACCAAGCATTCAGATTTTATACGGCATCTCACTATGGTATACTCAGGTACCACTCCGCTTCTGGCTCGCGCAGGCAACGCCACGAGATACTACTGTAGTAACTGCACGAAGGCGCAGCTAATGAGCCCGCACCTCGACGTAGTAGCGGAGACCTGCGGCAGCGCCACTTGGCATCCACGAGCAAAGGCGCGAGTCGCGACCTTACCTTTGGTGTCTCACTCTACATTTCGGTGGCTCTGGAGGCATGTGTTTGCTTGCTTTCTCTTCAGCCTGCAAGCCCCGCTTTGCAGCTTCACGCTTTGCAGCTTTCCAGGAATTCGTTCGTGCAAATCCCGGCGTCACTCGCGGCGATCGAATCCAACGCCCACCCAGCATCGCTGCCGACCATCCTCTGCTTTGGGCACGCCCGCGAGGTACGTGGCGGTTCTCAGACCTGCTGCTGCTCCATCCGAAAGGCTCGAGGGCTTTTCGTCGGCCGCCGCCCGCAATCGGTTGTGAAGAACTGCATGATATTACTTGGAGCGTTCATACTAACTTACTTGCTGACCCTTAGCACAGGTACCACAAATCTGGGAAGATTTGCCCGCAGGCGTCCATGTCGTCGTCGTCGTTAAGGCTCGTGCTTGACCGAGTGAGCACGCGTGAGGCGGCGGCGGCCGTCGCATTCTGCACTTCCATACGGTGCAGCACGTAGTGGATCTCCACGTCCGAGTCCGAGCCGTCCGCGGTTGGCAGCGCGCTGCGTTTGTAGATCGGGCCCGACGCCTGCGCGGCAAACGCGGCGTCCAGGTCCACTGCCACTTGGCCGAGGCGGTGCTTCCTACCGAATCCCGGCGCGACGCTCGACACCTCGATGGTCACCTCATGGTACTGCGCATCGTTCTCCCGCCGCTCGAAGACGAACTTCTCGTCGAAGACGACCTCGTTGTCGCTGCGCTCGCTCTGAGCCGAGACCTTGTTCGTCGCGCCGCTGCGGACGGAGCAGGCTATGCGGTGTGGCAACTGCAACTGCAACTGCCCCTGCGACCACTTGGCCGAGCCCCACTTGTGTAATCTGCCCGGGCCGATGGCGCTCGCGCGGTCCTGCTCTTCGGCCGCGTCGGAGCCCGAGTCCGTGACCTTCTGGATCGCCACCACGATGATCTCGCAGATGTCGCCCCTTGCGGCCTCGCTCGCCTCGTCGTCCTGCTCGTCGGAAGCCATGCTCGCCTCGGCCGGGTCGTCCACGCCGGTCGGACTGCTCTGGAAGCCCCAGAGCTTCCTGTTCGGAGACGGGAACGCCTTGGCCAGAAAGCTCTTGGTCATCGATGCGCAGCTCGCGAATTGGGCGCGTGCGCTCAGCGACGGCAGCAGCGGCGTCTTCTTCTTGATCAGCGCGAGCGGCAGCGCCGGCGGGTCCGACTCCTTCGCGCTTTTCGCGTTCATGATCTTGTTCGGAAGGAGCAGCGCCATGGCCGCCGGTAGTTGAGATGTGTAGATAGATGCAGGTGGTCGGCTGACGCGTATGCAAGTGGCCGCTGATGCACGCGGGAGCTTTTCGCAGAATGCCAAGCACGAACGCGGGAGCAGGCAGCGGTTAGCGCCGTTTTGGACTGTCGCCAAGACTGACGCACGCACTTGTGTTTGACAAGAGCTGACCACACCTAGGTCAAGCGCCCCACAACGCGCAATGCACCCGACGAGACAGTGCGTCGAGGATTCCGAGAGCTCCGCACGCAGGGCTTCACTGCCAGGAAACTCGGGGACCAGGAAATCGCGCACAGCCGTGCAGCGCGAAAGCTTTCTTTTGGGCCGTCCCTGCGTGGTGATCTTGAAGCCACAAGGCCGCTCGACGCCGAGCCTTTACGCGGAGTCAAGGCCTCAACCTTCGACGGCCCCCATCAGCGAACAACAACGAGATAGCACACTGTAGCATCATCAAGCTGGGTCTCCCATGCTACGAATGACGCCGCTCCTCGCTTGGGCCATGCGTACAAGTAGGAAAAAAACCGCTCGCTCGAGCGAAACTCCTGCATTACCAATACGTTTTCAACCGTTATCAGCGCGCGAGTCGACGATCCAGGCGCAAGGGCTCTTTGCCAGCATTGCCGACGCCTTGTCGGACGTCGAGATCGACAGTCGCAAGCGCTCCCCAAACGACTCGCACGCGGTCGCCAATAATGCGAGGCAATTTTCGCTAACTAAACGTTATACGACTAGCCACAACGAGATGTGGTGTAGCGCACATCAGTTCAGGTCACGAACTGATACATATCCATCTGAAAAAGCTGTCGTCGACGATGGAGTCGTCGCTGTTCGTGCGGTCGCTGGCGCTGGGCGCGGCGGCGGACGACACGCAGACGCTGGCCAGCGCGTCGCGCACGACGGCCGACGCCACGTTCGCCGTGGCCAGCGGGCGCGAGGGCGTGATCCGCGTGTACGCGGCTTCGTGCTCGGCACTGCTGCACGAGTTCGCGGCCATTCACAGCCGCGTGTACACGCTGCACTACACGAGCTTCTCGGACAGTTTGGTGACGCTGGAGAGCGACGTCGACGACGAGGACGCTGAGACCTTCTTGTGCGTGTACCACGACTGGCGCGAGCGCAAGCTGGTGCGCGGGTATACGCTGCCCCTGGGCGTGCTGGAGAGCCCGTCGTCCACGCGCAAGGCGGACTGCGTGGCCGTGTGCAGCTTCACGGGCCGCGTGGCGGTGGCCATGGGCTCGGTGCTCAACATCTGGCAGTGCAGCCGCGGCTTCTTCGAGCACGTCATGGAGCTCAAGCTGGACATGGCGCAGCGCCACGCCTTCCTGCAGGTCGAGTACGTGGCCATCCACGGGGTCTACGTGGCCTTCGCCTCGCAGACGGAGGTGCGCGTCATGGAGATCCACGTCCGGAGCTCCAAAGATGCCGACGAGGCGCCGAAAGTGGATGCCGGGCTAGACAAGACGACGGCGCTCGAGGACTGGGCGGGCGGAGAGGACGACGGGGAGGCAGTGCCCGAAGACTCGGCGCAGTGCGTCACGATCTCGAGCTTTGAAGACCTGGACGCGTTCGTGGAAGTGCCCGTGTCCTGCTCGGCATACAGCACAATGGAGGCGGAGACGAGGCGCGAACAGGATGAACGGAGGATCTTTGACGAGCAGGAGCAGATCCCCATGGTACTTGGACGCAATGAAGCGCAGCAGGAAGTGTGGAACCTGGCCGGTCTGGTCAAGAGCCAGGATATCCGTACCAACCAGGCCATGTCGTATTTTATTGGGGAAAACGACGTGAGCGTGCTGCTGCAGCGCTACTTGCCGCCAAACCACAGTGTTCGATCGCTCAAGTTCCTCCCCGAGACTATTGACAACCGCGTTTGCGTCGAGACGAGAAGCTACACGCGTCTGCTCGTAGCGACGGAGAAGCACGCGTTCCTGTACTACTTTTTGTCGGAAGAAGTCGATTCCACGAGGAAGAAAATGTCCAAGAAGGTGCTGGGCAAGGGTGAGAGAACGAGGTCGAGGGGCATGCACAAGCCGATCAAGGTGGGGAAGGTCGTCGTGGGACAGAGTCGAGATTCGTTTACGAGTGTGGAGGAGGACGAAGACGAGGACGATGGCGAAGTCGACGGCTCGACGGAGTCTGGACGTGTGGTGATGCACTACAGCTTTACGTCAGCGGTCACCAGCATCACGGCCAACAGCTCGTTCCTATTTGTTGCGACGCTGTCGGGTCTGCAGGTCTGGTCCATTTGGAGTCCGTGTCACTATGTGGCAGCCAGTCGCGCCTTGAGCAAGTCGCTAGTGCCTCAGCCTTCGCAGCCGCAGCTCCTTTGCACGCAGCCCATTCCGTATCCGGTATCGCAGCTTGCTGCGCTTGACTCGTACGTCGTCTTGTTGCCGCAAGTGAATTCGCTGGCGTTCCAAAGGCCAAATGATATCGTGCACGTGGCTAGTCTAGCCGCGGTCGAGCGCCTTCCGGAGGTTGAGTTTGAAATGCGCCTACCCCTCGACTTCGAGGAGTATCCATCTCAGCGCAGTATCATGATTTTCCAGCAAAGCCCGCCGTCATTGGTCTTCTCTTATGTGCGTCAAGGCGTGCTGTCTACTCACGGCGATATGAAACCATTCCAGATAGACTTGTTGCTGAGTCTGTTCTCGTTGTATCGCTATCGTGCTGATGTGGGCTTCGACCTACTCCGTCTTGCCATCAGCAATGATGCGATTCGAAAGGAGGTTGCAGCTTCGATATCGGACCGGAAAGAGAAGTTGGCTCTTGAGCTTGAAACGAAGTTGTACGACCGCCTGGCAAGGGAATGCGCAGCAGATCTGGCAGCAGTTTTCATGTCGGAGCACCATCGCAACTTAGAGCGGGCTGCGCTTCTGTTCGTGGCGTCAAACGTCCCATCTATTGAGGTGATGCACCGGCTCCAGGCTATCGTCGGGAGTGTGGATCGATCGCTGATTATGAGAGCAACGGGCAAGTACTTGGAAGCTTTCGTGTTCCCACCTCCTGAATCACTTGCCGACATTTGTGCCCCTCAGCTAGCTCAAGATGCAAGTTCGGACGACGCCAACTTCACGAGGATTGTGTTGTTACACTACGGCAAATACTTCCCCGAGCAACTTTCTCGGCTAATTGTTGATTCGTCGTTGAAATGGGCACTGGAAGACATCGCATTTGCGCTCGAGAAGTTGGAAGAGTCTTCTAGCCACAGCGTCCTCGTTAAAATTGCTAGGATTGTACTAGTGCTGCGTGCAGCTGCATCCCCAACCGAAGACTGGGATGCCCTTGAACCTTCAAAGGGGATGTCAGTGGAGGATTTCGCTCAGCAATGCTCATATCCCTCCATGCTTGGTTTGGTTGACGACCTGTTGGAGAACCACGTAGATGCGCTGGTACACTTGACAGTGACACATCCAGACCTGCTTGTTCAAGAGGTCGCTGTCTCTGTGGATGAGAAAAATGCACCAGGTTTCAGCAGACGCTTCTCTAGCTCCAAGTTAACAAGGGCACTGCTGGAAAAGGCTCCGTCGGAATACTTGGACATCTTGGAGCGAATTTTCAACAACGCAATCAGCCGCCAAGAAACAATCCAGTCCACGCTGCTATTTTGCTTGAATGCGACCGGTGATGCTGCAGCTCTGTCAGCAACAAGAATTATTTCAAGCGGTTCATCTCCGTCGGCAGACGATGATCAATCTTCCACGTCGTTTGTCCCTGACCAAGCACTAGTGCTCCGCTTCCTGGTATTTGTGCTCCAAATGTTCCCGACGCTGGAAAAACTGTCGGAGAAGGAGGAAGTGCAAGACGATGAAGAGGACTTACAGAACGCAAAGGCAGCGGTGGCGGCAGAGTTGACGCGTCTGTGTGTCAAACTGAGTTCTTGCTTTCATGGATCGGAAAATAACGATGAAGATGGCCGTGTGGAAGCGACCGTGTGTGATCTGTTTGAGCCGATGATCTCGGGGTCAACTACCCACGGCTGGATCCCTGGCTGGGTGCAAGAGTACTTGAAGACGCGCTGTCTGCCGGAGGCGCCAAGGCTCCGCAGAACTCTTGGGTTTCTTTTCTACCAGGTTCTCGGACTGCTGCACGAGAAGGACTTAATTCGTCCCCAAGACGTGCTGTCGGTGTACGAGGCGTTCGATGTGAAGCCTACTAAGCAGGCGCCGTGGAATCTCGAGAATGACTTGGCTGCGCTCGTTGTTCTCCTGACCTTGCCTCGTGTATCCAGGTATGCAGCTTTGTTCTCGGGCACTCTCATTTGGTGCAGTGCACTTTGCAATGGTAACGGGTTGCTCTGTGTTTGCTTACAGAACGGTGGATGGATTGAAGCTCATCGCACAACGTGCCGACTTCATTAACTTATTCTTGCCGTACGGCAAGAGCTTCTGTGTCACCTTGGATGAATGGCGCTTCTTGATCAGCACCCTATCTTCCATTTCAGAGAACGCAACAGAGGTGCGACTCTCTCGTCAAGCGATTGCGACAGCGTGTGCTGCTTGACATTGGTTTCACTTTACTTCTGGTTTTGCAGGCGGACAACGGCACATCCCACGACGAGAGCGCAATTCTCGAGAGTATTCTCAACCATGTGTGCTTGACGCTTAGCCCCGAAGATTTACTCCAGGTTCTGCCTGACGACGGTGACCTTGCGCTGTATATGTCGACGATCGAGGTTAGCATGCGCTTGGACCAGGTGCGGGAAAAGCAGAAAGGTAGTCAGCTAATGAGTGCCGTTGCTGGCTAAAGTGCGAGCTTCTGCTCTGCCTCCAGCATATTCAGTCTGCATCGGCAGGCTGAGGTTCAGTGACGGCAGCTCGTGATACGAAGGCCGTTCCTTGTTTCTCCATCAGCTTCGTGATGGCCTCGATGTACTGTGCGCAACAAAATAGCCACCGCAGATAGATAACACACCAATGTCAGACGGTCAGTTCGCGGAAATGCAGAGGGTGCTCATGCAGCACAGCCAAGTAAGACGTGCGCCCACTCACCGCGGCTCGTGTTTGACGGAAGTGAGTTTTCTGCGTAGCTTGAACGAATGTTCTGAACTGGACCATCCATCGCTTGTTGGGCTCCAAGGCCACATAGCCCTCGTTGCCTCGCGCACGCTGTATGATGCTCTCCTCCCCCTGCCGGTTTTCATCAAACAGCAACTTCGCCGCCAGTTCGGACGCCCCCGCATTTGGCAAGCCACGAACACTGACACTTTCTCGTGGCGTCGACGCATCCATGAAAGAGGACGCCCCCTCAGCGTCGTCTAGTGTTGCAGTTCCGTCGGGAGCGATGACAACCACGGGGTCCCAAAAGAGCAGCTGGTCCATGTCCTGTATAAACTCGCGCACCCGCCTGGCCGGGATATCTGCCGACAGCCGAACATCCAGTCGAAGTGGCCACAAGAACCTGTGGAACACCTCCGTCGTGTTGCTCACTGCGCCGCCTGCCGGGATGAACGTCTTGGTGTTGTCCGGAGTCGCCAGCACAATGAAACCCAGTGGCGCGTCGCAAATGTCCCCCTTCCCCGAGCCGTGCAGGTAGATCCTCGAGTCCAGATGCAGCATATTGGCCAGGAACAAGTAGTGCGCCCCCATGACGTTGCGCAGCTAAAAGAACAACAACAACAACAACAATGACAACGTTCCAGTCACAACAGCGACACCAACACAGCTACCGGTAGCTCCCTTTTCCCCGTCCGTACCAATGGCAGCGCAGCCAATGCAATGGACACGAAGAACCCGACGGAGAACAAGAGGCGCAGCTCGTTCGAGTCCTCGATCCGAGGCGCCACGTAGTACGTGTACACGATGAGCACGAGCAGCAGCATCTTGGCCAGGGTGCTGCCCTCGTACAGCAGCGTCATGCGGCCGGCCTTCTCGTCCTTCTTGTAGCCCACGACGCCTTGGCGCACGATCACCTCCCGCAGCACGTTGCCGCCCGCGTCCATCCACACGATGAAGCACACGCCGAAGATCCACGCCGGCCACTCGTGCAGCAGCAGCGAGAGCCTCGAGACCAGGATGGCGATCCACAGCAGCCCCGCGCGACAAATGAACGCCGTCTGCCACATCATCATCTGCCGCGCTTCATCAGGCCATCTGCGTTAATTGTGGCAATTCGGAGCGTTAATTGTGGCAACTAGACACCCTTGCTGGTTTAATGGCACACGCACATCCACTTCTTGGGGCAGGCTTTGCGGACGATCCAGAAGAGGCAGCGCGCGATGGGGTTGGCCAGCACCGTGGACAGGAAGAAGAGCACGATGGACACGTAGGTGCTGATGCTGCCGCTCTTGGTCGTGTGCCACCACTTCTCCCAGGCCTCCTGCGTCGACTGCGACACCATGCGCGATGGTGATTATTAAAGGAATTAGGCACTGTAAAAATGGCAGTTACAACGTCTTTTATTGGTAAAAAAAAAAAAAAACGGGGTCACGGAGGCCCCTTACTGCATGTCCTCGTCTTCCTCGTCGTGTGACTCGTAGCCTGCAGCGCTGCCGGCGCCTCCTCCGTTGGCGATGGCGTCTTTCTCCTTCTCCAGCTTGCGCAGGTACGCGCGGCGGTCGCGCTCGCGCATGCCCTCGAGCGAGTTCTCGAAGTCCCGCTCCTTCTGCTCGTGCTCTGCCAGCAGCTCTTGCTCACTACAAATGCAACAGCAAGTGCAACACCACGACATGGACCACCAGTTAAATAACCTGCAGCAATTGCGCACAGCAGCTGCCGGTACAGCGTCACAAGACGCACCTCGCCACGATCTCCTTGGCCAAACAGCACTTGGCACAAATGTCTCGCTCCTGCAGTACGTGGCACCACCACCACACACACGTTAGCACCATAAAGCAGCCACAATGATATCTCTGTCATCTGTACCTTGGCGCACGGGTCGCAGGAGGCGTGGTAGGCGGACGTCACCGACTTCTGGTGGCAGTAGATGCTGCAGCCAATTGACACAGGAACAACCGTCAGTCGGTCAGACTCAAGGCCTTATAGCAATAGCTATGCAGTGCATTGAAGTGCATGGCAATGCAGCGCGGCGTGGCGTACCAGGAGCCCGGCTGCGTGAGCGGCTTGTACTTGCGGTACTTCTTGCGCCACTCAATTTGCTTGCGGCACTTCTCGCAGAGCCCGTGGATGGGCATCGACAGGATGCGCTCCGTCTTCTTGGACTTGGGGTTGTGCTTGAACGCGTACCCGTTCTGGTGCTTGGGCGCGCTCTTCTTCACGTTGCCGCGCTGCGAGCTCATGGTCGTGGGTCGGTCACTTCCTCTACCGGTAAAGCTGCAAGTCAATTGTGCCCATTCAAAGCACACGAAAGTATGTGGACCACTTGAAATACACTTCAGTGGTACACAAGTGTAGCCATATCTTGAAGCGATGCAGGTGGACCCGGACGAGACGCCGCCGCCGAACGCGCTGCTGCTGCTCGTGAGCGGCGACGGCATCCCATTGCTGGTCCGCTCCTATGGGGAGGTCTGCGTGCCACCCAGCGCGGCGGTGGGCGTTGCAAGCGCGCTGTACCATGCTGCAAGGTGCGAAAAGGACGCGTCGACCGGGTCCGCGGACCTGCAGCTGCTGGCGCTGGAGACCAAGCACCGCTCGGTGGTCTACGAGATGACGCCGATCGACATGTTGCTGGTGTTTGCGTCGGACAAGCCTTGCGACGGCTGTCCGTCCAGCGGGGCAATGGCTCGTCGCATGTTGCGCACGGTCTTCGACGCTCTGTTGCTGCTGGTCGGAGAGCGCAACTTGCGCGACTGGGACGCGTCCAAGCTCCGTGCAGCCATCGCCAAGCAAGTGGAAGTGGTGGATACAGTTGTCACCAAGTTCCAGATAGATTCGCGGTTTGTTTTCGGTCGACCAGTGCGCGGTGTGACGGCGTATCGACAGTTGGACGGGATTGACATTGGTAAGAGCGGCAGCTTGTTGCAAGGCGCGTGGCTCGAGAACGGAGAGCTCGTGGGCGAGTTTTTCCAGCCAAATGGTCCAAAGATGCTTGAATCGAAAGAATTGCTGTTTCTGACTGTGCTGGCCGAGTGCGTGGGGAGGAGAGAATGCAACTACACGCACTACATCGGTCGGGTCCACCTCGTACGGGCTCAAAAGGACGTCAAAGTGGCCATTCGCAACAGCTCAAAAGGCCCGTTGATCACCTTCGTCGGAATTTTTGGTGGCAAGGCGGAAGATGACACAGCGTTGAAGGAAATGGTTCGTTGTGTATTGGCGCTTCAGAGCATATGACAAGGTAAGCTGATACAATTTCCACGTTGTTTGGCTTTTCAGGCGGACAAGTTGCTGTCGTGTCGAGCCAAAGCACGCGTTAGGGAGGCTGGTGGTCCGCTGAATGGATTACCCAGCACCTTGGTTTGGTACGTCGTTGTCTGCTCGTCTTAATCTACGTGTCATTAACCTGTTCCGTGCGCAGTTCGTACGCCTCTCGCCTCGGAGATACGCTTTCGCCGACTTGCAGAACGTTGGCATACCTCCATCCATCGTGGGAGACCGTGCTAAAGACCGAAGCAGCTCGTTTGAAGCTCCCTATGGACATGAAGCAGGTATCAAGGAACTTCTGGTGGAGGGAGCTCTGTCGGTTTGCCGTGCATCGACAGCGTAGTGCCGCAACACTGCCTTCAGACTACAAGCAAGAGGACGAGGTAGGTGAATCCAGAGCTGTCTTGCGTTGGATGCGACGTTCTCATCGCTTTGTTGCATGCACCCACGTGGACTACAGACGTTGACGTTCCTGCAGCACGTGCGTGGTCCCGTCCAGTTCGTATCGCTGTGCATTGGACCTGTTCCAGTAGCAAAGATCGTGCCGCTCGGAGACGCATTGGCTGAAGCCATGCTCGGCATTCAATGAAAAACTCAGCGATGCATTTGTATTCAGCCTTAGTAATATGCGCTTGGCCGTCGCTCGGACGGCGATGGAGGACACAATGACACGCGCGAAGCTCACAATCGACTTTGTAGTGGCGGCGGACTTTACTTGACCTCGTTCACGAGGGGCTCCTTGGCGATGTACGCCTTAATGTTGGTCATGGTGGTGTGGCCGATGTTGTCCAGGGCCTCCTTGGTGAAGAAAGCCTGGTGGCCCGTGATGATCACGTTGGGGAAGGTGAAGAGGCGGGCGAGGGTCTCATCGGCGATGATGCCGCCCGAGCAGTCCGAGTAAAAGTACTCGCCCTCGCCCTCGAACACGTCGAGCCCAACTCCGCGGATCTTGCCAGTCTTGAGCCCTTCGACGAGGGCCTTGGTGTCGATGAGCCCGCCCCGGCTCGTGTTGATGATGGTCACGCCCTGCTTCATCTTGGCAATGCTGTCGGCATTGATCATGTGCTTGGTGGTGGGGAAGAGGGGCGCGTGCAGCGAGATGATGTCGGCGCGGGCCCAGATCTCGTCCTGCGTCACGTACTCCACGCCGTAGCTCAGGGCCTCCGGGCTCTGCACCACATCGTAGGCCAGCACCTTGGCCCCGAAGCCACCGGCGATGCGGGCGAACAGCGCGCCGATCT
This sequence comes from Phytophthora pseudosyringae, assembly GCA_019155715.1. Classification (NCBI taxonomy): domain Eukaryota; phylum Oomycota; class Peronosporomycetes; order Peronosporales; family Peronosporaceae; genus Phytophthora; species Phytophthora pseudosyringae. Next base: position 22,600 of record JAGDFM010000470.1, read on the forward strand.
TGCCAGTGCCTACCACGCCGATGGTCTTGCCGTTCACGTCGAAGCCCAGCAGACCGGCGAGACGGAAGTTCTGCTCGCGCGTGCGGTTGTACGAGCGGTGGATCTTGCGGTTCAGCGTCATCATGAGAGCGGCGGCGTGCTCGGCCACGGCGTACGGCGAGTAGGCCGGCACGCGGGTCACGGACAGACCCAGCTCCTTGGCCACCTTCAGGTCGATCATGTCGAAGCCGGCGCAGCGCAGGAACACGGCGCGGGTGCCGCCGGCGTGCAGGGCGCGCAGCGAGGCCTCGTCGGCGACGTCGTTCACGAAGATGCACACGCCCTCGCAGCCCTCGGCCAGCTTGGCGGACGTGTGGTCCAGCCGCGGCACGAAGAACTCGATCTCGTGGGCGGGGGCCACGCCGTCCTCCTTGGCGATGCGCTCCATCGACTCGATGTCGTAGCTGTGCGTGGAGAAGAAGGCGATCTTCATGACGAGTGGGCGGGGGGCTTGAACTGGGACGCGGCTTGCTCGGGTGGTGGCAAAAGCGGAAATGAGCGACTGAGACTCAGTCTGCGGCTGTTGAGATCGCGAGCATGCGTGTTTTTGCGGCTGCAACGGCCCACTTTGCCGCACCGCGAGCCGCAGAATGCGGTCACTTCAACGTGACATACATAGTCGGGGCCAGTGATTCGTGCTTTGATCGAATACTTTTGTGAAGGTGCTGCCTGGATACGGCGATAAACACGCTTCGCACGGTGTCGGGGTTTGATTCGCAAGTAAACTTGCCCCCATGAGTGCAGCCCTGGTCTGGCCAACGGCCCGAAAGCGCTGGCGCCAGCGCGCACATGTCGATACATGTCCTTCGCATGGAAAAGGGCCATACTACTGGTCAAGACCCACACGTCTTCAACGCGTCGGTACCGGCGGCGATAGTCTCCCGTCCTCGGTTGCAGCGGTTGCAGCCCCTGGCGTCGAGTCGCAGCTTGCAACTGCAGCAGTTGAACAGTGGATTCTTCCAGTCGAGAGATAAAAAAAACGTGCGAGTGTTGGTGTTCTTGCCCATGTTGCCTGAGCTCTTGCATTGAATAGTGACCAACGAGGCGAGTGCAGCACTGAGCTTGAAAAACACCAACTGGCCAACGATGTTATCAGACCCATTGCCGGCCAGTACAAACTAGAGTAAGTATTCATACAAATGAGTGCACGCAACATCTCCAATCCACCCATCGCAGCGCAATATCGGCAAGGTACAAGTCAGCAATAAAGCCATCCACTCGACCAGACAGAAAAACCAAACCGGCCCACACAATGCAACGTACACCCAATACATGAATTCTTCTAGAGGGAAAATCAAATGTTCATTTATGATACTACAGGTATCTGGCGGTCGAAACGCAAGTCGTGCTTTACTTGACCTCGTTCACCAGAGTCTCCTTGGCCACGTACGCCTTCACATTGGCGAACGTCGTCAGGGCAATGTTGTCCAGAGCCTCCTTCGTGAAGAAAGCCTGGTGGCCCGTGATCAGCACGTTCGGAAACGTGAACAGGCGGGCCAGGGTCTCGTCCTGGATGATGGCGCCCGAGCGGTCCGAGTAGAAGTACTCGCCCTCGCCCTCGAACACGTCCAGACCGACCGAGCCGATCTTGCCGCTCTTCAGGCCGTCCACCAGAGCCTTGGTGTCGACTAGACCGCCACGGCTCGTGTTGATGATCACAACGCCCTCCTTCATCTTCGAGATGCTCTCCGCGTTGATCGTGTGCTTGGTCGACGGGAACAGAGGGCAGTGCAGCGAGATGATGTCGGCGCGCTTCCACATCTCGTCCAGCGACACGTACTCCACGCCGTAGCTCAGAGCCTCCGGGTTCTGCACCACATCGTAGCCCAGCACCTTGGCGCCGAAGCCCGAAGCGATGCGGGCGAACAGGGCGCCGATCTTGCCCGNATCTCGTCCAGCGACACGTACTCCACGCCGTAGCTCAGAGCCTCCGGGTTCTGCACCACATCGTAGCCCAGCACCTTGGCGCCGAAGCCCGAAGCGATGCGGGCGAACAGGGCGCCGATCTTGCCCGTGCCGACAACACCGATGGTCTTGCCATGGATATCAAAGCCCAGAAGCCCCGACAGGCGGAAGTTCTGCTCGCGTGTGCGGTTGTACGAGCGGTGGATCTTGCGGTTCAGCGTCATCATCAGCGACGCGGCGTGCTCGGCCACGGCGTACGGAGAGTACGCGGGCACACGGGTCACGGACAGACCCAGCTCCTTGGCCACCTTCAGGTCGATCATGTCGAAGCCGGCGCAGCGCAGGAACATGGCCTTGGTGCCGCCGGCAGCCAGCACGCGCAGCGCGGCCTCGTCGGCGACGTCGTTCACGAAGATGCACACGCCCTCGCAGCCCTCGGCCAGCTTGGCCGAGTTGGCGTCCAGACGCGGCGTGAAGAACTNTTGGTGCCGCCGGCAGCCAGCACGCGCAGCGCGGCCTCGTCGGCGACGTCGTTCACGAAGATGCACACGCCCTCGCAGCCCTCGGCCAGCTTGGCCGAGTTGGCGTCCAGACGCGGCGTGAAGAACTGGAGCTCGTGGGCGGGGGTCATGCCCTGCTCCTTGGCGATGCGCTCCATCGACTCGATGTCGTAGCTGTGCGACGAGAAGTAGGCGATCTGCATGGTACTGTAGTGGTTGAGATGGGGTGTGGGGTTCTTGGCAAAAGGAAGAATGACCGATCAAGTGGCGAGGTCGACGCGGAGAATCTTGGTGCTTGGGCGCCTGGACGGCCGTCAGCATCTCAGCGCTGCTTGCTCGGCCCATAGACAGAGACCGAGCCAAACCTTGAGAAAGCCCGATCCTGAAGACAACTCGGCGCACAGCTGCGCGTTTCTCTGCGTTTCTGATGCTGCTTGGAGTGCGAGGTGGACCTTTCTTGAAACGGACGCGTACCGTGGAAGACAGAACCACGCTCTGCTGACACTCCAATCATACGTTGTCACAGTGAAAGCTCCCGTCGAGCGCTCACTTATGCGGCGAGCGTGCACGGAGCCGCACTCGACACGTTGCTTGCTCAACGCCGCAGCGCCGAGCCACCATGTTAAAACGCGCGACCGAGGCGGACTGCGGCAAGGCAGGCAAGACGGACACGCGCTAGAGCTCGTTGCTGAATATATAAAAACGCAGTTCCACGCGCGCCGGATTAAAGTCTGACGTGGCTATTAGTTTGATGACTGGCCTCCGATCGACAGTCCCTGCGCCGAGTATGGAGCCGTTGCTCTCTCTGCGCAGAGGCGGCGCCACGACACTATAATAATAACGCGTTAACACTTGGATTGGATGCAGTCCCTGGTACCGTACTGGGCCTGGTCCGCGAGGCAGCGAGCATGCAAGGTCGGAGCACGAGAGAGCAAACGCCGCTGCGGTAGAACAATGCGACCCCAAGGTGACGGGCGGGCATGCAAGATGAACGCATGCCCCTCTCAGCGGCCTTGCCTCAAACCTGCACACGAATACAAAGCTCGAAATGAGCAGCACACGTGGGCTACTGGCTGGTGCTGGGCAGTAACGTCACCGTTATAACAGCGTCGACGTCGAAGACGTGTCTTGTTGGTGAACTCTCTCTACGCGGCACTCAACTTTGCACAGGAAGCAAAATGATTTTCTTTCATGTCTTGGAGGTGTCATCAAGCCGTTTATGAATTTCATGAAAAAGCACATCGAAGTTGCCGTCTTCGGAGTGCAGTTCACAGCCAGCAGCTTCCAGGGGTCAATCAAATTCTGCGTCAAGCAATGACAGCAGCGTGCGGTAGTGGAGACGAGCTCACTCAGCTACATTGTATAGATCACAACGTCATGCAGCGACACATTCTTTTCAGGGGTCAGTTTTTCGTTTTTAGATTCATAGATTCACGATATATCGGCACTTGACCTCGTTCACCGGTGGCCAAGGACCTAACTCACTTGACCTCGTTCACCAGCGGCTCGTCGGCGATGTATGCAGCGATGTTGTCGATGGTCGTGCGCGCAATGTTGTCCAAAGCCTCCTCGGTGAAGAATGCCTGGTGGCCCGTGATGACCACGTTCGGGAACGTGAACAGGCGAGCCAGCATGTCGTTCGCGATGATTTCACCAGAGCGGTCCGAATAGAAGTAGCCCTGCTCCCCCTCGAACACGTCCAGACCCACCGACGAGATCTTGTTGGACTTGATTCCCTCCACGAGAGCCTCCGTATTGATCAGCGCGCCACGACTCGTGTTGATGATCATCACGCCGTCCTTCATCTGCTTGATGCTATTTGCGTTGATCACGTGTTTGGTGCTCGGGAACAGCGGGCAGTGCAGCGATATGATGTCGGCCTCCTTCCAGATCGCCTCAAGTGGCACATACTCGACTCCGTAGCTCGAAGCTTCCGGGTTCTCGGCCACATCGTTCGCAAGCACGCGGCACCCGAAGCCCTTGCAAATACGCGCGTAGATGGCGCCGATCTTGCCCGTACCGATGATACCCACCGTCTTGCCGTTCATGTCGAAGCCTAGCAGTCCCGTTAGCCGGAAGTTCTGCTCGCGCGTGCGGTTGAAGGCACGGTGCGTCTTGCGGTTCAACGTCATCATCAATGCGGCGGCATGCTCGGCCACCGCGTACGGGGAGTATGCCGGCACGCGCACCACGGGCATGTTGAGCGCCTTGGCCGCATCGAGGTCCACCATATCGAAACCGGCGCAACGCAGGAAGAGAACACGGGTGCCACGGTCGTACAGCTGCAGTCAACACACACACCGGTAAGCGAGCGAAGTCATATTGGCGCAGTCGAGTCTCACTCACCCTGCGCAACGCAGTGGCGTCAGCCACATCGTTGACGAAGATGCAGACGCCCTCGCAGTTCTCGGCCAGCTGCGTGGTCTGCTGCGTGAGTCGGTTGGAGAAGAAGCTGGTCCATTCGATCGATGCACCGAGTCAGTCACACTGTCAACTAACTCAACGGACGTCAGGTCTCAAATACCGTACACTAGCTCGTTCTCCTGGGCGATGCCGGCCTGCTCGGCCAGCGCCTTCATGGCGCCAATCTCGTAGTTGTGCGCCGAGAAGAAGCCGATGCGCATGCCCTTGCGTTGCTGGGTCGTGGCGAAGTCGCGCTGCGCGAGGGCCGGCAGCCATCGGCGCGCCACCGAGAGGCTCTGGCGGCGGCCGAACGAGGCGACGCAGCGCTGCATCATGGCTGTGCGTCGAGTGCAGAGTGCTTCGGTCCTTGGTCTTGGAGGACTTTTCGGTAATGTGCAGTCGCCGGCGCAGTGCAGTGTGCGTGTCTATCTGCCAGATACTATCTGGCGGGTGTGTGCCCAGCGCGCTTCAAGTCCGCCACAGGCAGGCAGCTCTGCAACGCATTCACCTTCGATTCGGCGTGTCTCGTCGGCATCGAGTTTCTCGTGCCACGCGCCAATTGTACAAGGTGCACGTGTTCATGTACTTGCCGCCACACACACTGGGGACGGTACAAGTGAATCAGCTGAGACTTGCTGTCACGACTCGTTGAACTGTTTGTCGGCCACGCGCTTGAAGGCACCGAGGTCAAGGACCTTGGAGCTAATACAGCATTTGCCGCGGCAGCCAGAAGGAGATTCAGTTCTGCTTGGCAGCATAGCATCATTGGACTAGTCGAGGCTTGCGTTTTAGTGTGTTGTGCTCTGTAGGGTCTCTGTGCTCATGTAAACATCGCCGTCGGATGCAGAACTCCACTCGCGATGACCAAAGTCTCACCAGTAAGCATGGCAACTGATGCAGAAAGAGTGATGGCCCTTGAAGAGCGACCTTCACTCCAGGCGGACTTGTCCCTAAACCCTTCTCAATTGCTTTCTTATCGTGTACTAAACTTTTTTTGTTGCAAAACGATGGCCTCGAGGATTTTTTTAGTTGACCTCGGTCGCCAGAGTCTCCTTTGCCGCATACGCCTTGATGTTAGCCATCGTCGTATGCGCGATGCTGGCCAGGGCCTCCTTCGTGAAGAAAGCCTGGTGTCCCGTGATCAGCACGTTCGGAAACGTGAACAAGCGAGCGAGAACGTCGTCGGCGATAATGGAACCGGAGTGGTCAGCGTAGAAGTACTCGCCCTCACCCTCGAACACGTCGAGACCGACCGAGCCGATCTTGCCGCTCTTCAGGCCGTCCACCAGAGCCTTGGTGTCGACTAGATCGCCACGGCTCGTGTTGATCAGCATCACGCCATGCTTCATTTTAGAAATGCTGTTGGTGTTGATCAAGTGTTTGGTGCTCGACAAGAGCGGCACGTGGAGCGAAATGATGTCCGCACGAGCCCAGATCTCGTCCAGCGACACGTACTCCACGCCGTAGCTCAGAGCCTCCGGGTTCTGCACCACATCGTAGCCCAGCACCTTGGCGCCGAAGCCCGAAGCGATGCGGGCGAACAGGGCGCCGATCTTGCCCG
>JAGDFM010000471.1:0-28923 GCA_019155715.1 Phytophthora pseudosyringae
AGTATGCCCTCTGGCATGCCAGTGGACTCAAATTGATTGGCTGTCAGTGGCAGGTTTTTAGCAAATGAAATTTAGCCTGATAGTCGGAAAAGTCTGAACGCTTCTGACTTTTAGTGTCAGGAGGTATATTCTGTGTTCTCTTCATTTGCCTTGCACAGCTCAGGCAAAGTGTTCAGATCTTTGCGAAGATGTCGGTACGTCCCTGGCGAAGATGCCTGCCAATCTCTAATCCTATCATGCCCGATACTGTAGAACATGCGAGGCCTATACATGTAAGTTACCAAAGGAACAAAATGTCGGATAGATTTTGTGGTCTGCTTCTCTTTGTGTGTGGGAAATGGCTCGTGTTTCCCGCCTACCCATCCGCATGCTGCTAAAAAAAAATAAAGCAGAGCAAAGTAGGTTGCTATTTTGTCTCGTCATGCATGTATTGCGAAAGCGCATGAGCCAAGTTGCTGATGTTAAGCCCTCGATACTAGTAAGATCCACTTTATCCGATAGAAAGTCGCTTTGAAAAAGTCAAAACACATCCTCGCTATTGCCACTACGTAAGATTTCCGTTGGATCGTTACGGCCATGAGCAGTGAATTTTACGCAGTGAAGCGTCCGAGGGGGGGCTTGGGAGCAGAACTTCACAGTGAGGTTGAGGTCGAGACCACATAGTAAAGCGGCTCTCACTCACCTCCGTCAGTTTGCAATTGGCTTCTGAGTACTCAAGCACTAAGCCTCCCAATCTACCAAGGCACAATGCGTCTGGGCTACGTCCTGTTGGTGGTGGCGGCTGCGCTCCTTGTAAGCTGCGATGGCGCTTCAGCAACGAAGCCCCAGCTCCCCGCTAGGAATCGCATCCAGTCCGTGGCGACCGACGACGGCCCGAGCAGCCGACTGCTTCGAGGCGGGGACGGCCTGAAGAAGATCCCCGCGAGCGTTGTGAAGGAGTTGATGGGAGACAGCACCAAACGGACACAATTCTTCCAGACATGGAGCACTGGGAACGTCAGCGTGAAGCGTCTGGCCAAGTCTCTGGATCTGAATACAATGCAACTCAAGCAGCTACGCAAGTTCATGAACAGGAAAAAGATCGACAAAGCCACCTTGCTGAAACAGTACGATGAATACCTGGCAAAACTCAAGAAGACCGCGTAGGTTGGTAGGATACCTAAAATCAAAAGCCTATCCAATAAACCCCACTGAGAGCAGCACTAGCCAAGAGTCACGTACATCCCAAGAGTCGACCATCAATGCAGTGCGTACTAGCCTCTGTCGTCTGGGTGTTTGTCATCTTCAGTCTCAGCATCCAATGGGCCCGGGCCGCAACGCTTGCAGACGACTGGTACCTCTCGACTCGCTGCCATGAAAGGTCTAAATCCACTTCCTGTCGGAACTACGAGCGCTGCAAAGCCACTGGCCGCTGCGCTCGAGGCGACGAGGACTACGAGATCAAAGCTGGTCAATTGAAGAGCTTCGCGAGGGAGTTCGCGGGTGGGGGGCGACAGCAAATTGCGCTCATGAACGACTTCGAGGACTGGAAGTCCGGTTCGCACCGCTGGCGCTTCCATTCGAGAGGAGGAGCCACCAACAGCAGCGACGACAGTTCAGTGCTGGGACCGAGAGCGTCGATCGGGTGGGACACGTTCACGTTCCCCGTGATCGGGTCGCTGGAACTCGCCTCGGGCTATTTAGTGTTTGACACGGATCGAGCCGAAGTCCGCGGTGACGTCCAGTTGAACGGACTTGTGGCCACGACGCGACTCGGTGGGACGTCCGTCGCAGTCTTCAACTTCATGACGGTGTATCTCGGTGCTGCCGTCCGCGTCCGCTTCCAAGGTGCTCGAGCTGTTGCCCTTTTGAGTCGAAGCAGCCTCATCGTGGACACAGAGCTCCGTGTTCGCCCGGAAACGCTCGGAGGCTTCCCGGGAGGAGGCTTCGTCGGAACTGGCACGAGTTTTCCGGGCGTGAATAACAATCAGAACGGGCCAGGGAGCTCCAGTGTTCGAGTCTACGTGAAGACGCTGTCGACGTATGGCAAACATGTGCCGGAGGTTCAGGAGATCGAGACGTCCGCTGCAGCAGGGCAAAAGCTTCAAGGACGCTTTGTACTTCGCTACCCGAGTGCGGAGAGTGCCGGTTTGGCCACTGGGACGATCCCGTACGATGCTAGTGCGTTGGATGTACGCCGTCGACTCGAAACCACGTTCCCGGATATTGGCGAGTTGCATGTGGAGCGAGACGACACACTGGAGCAAGTGCCTGAGATCGGTCGGTTGTGGCGCGTGACGTTCCTGTCAGCGGTGGGGAATGTGCCGCAGCTTGAGGCTCAGAGTCTCCTCTCCGGGTTGGCGTCGAAGGTCGTCACGCGAACACTTGTCAACGGGAATGAGCTCTCCGGTTCTTTCCGCCTGCGCTTCCTCGACAGCGTCACTCGCCCACTGGCTCACGATATCGCAGCTCGTGATCTGCGAACAGCTCTGCTGGAGGATTTACCTGCGCTGATCGACGCCCGAGTGACGCGAACTGATGCCAAGGACCGATGTCCGCAAGGATCAACGCTCGCTGACCAAACGGCTCGCTCCTCGATCCTTGCGTTTGACCCGAACGTCGACCAAGGACTTTATCGGGCGTCGGAGTGGCAGGTGCCGGAAGACGAGCTCGTCGAGCTCGCGGATAGCACGAAAAATTACCCCGCCAAACGGTGTCGCTCTGGTCGCGGAGCTGCCGGAGGTTTCGTGTGGAAGCTTCAGTTCTGGACGCGAGAGGGGAATGTAGTGCCCATGACTCCGACTTCTAGCACCATGACGACGGTCGCGTCTCCTGCAGCTTTGACGGCCGATTACTCGCAGCTCGAAGGACTCGAAGCAGTGGCCGACATCGTCGACTCGCAGTGCTTTTCGCTTGCTTTTGGTGGCGCTGGAGCTTCATTTGCCAGCTCTGGGGGTGTCGGCTATGCTGCTGACGCTCCTTGGGCAGCTCCCGCTTATGCCGACGAGCTGGTTGGCGATCTCCTGGGGGGAAGTGGAGGTGCTGGAGGCGGACAGGAACCATTCGACGTTTTCCCAGTAGTGCAGCCCACTCAGGGAGGTGCTGGCGCTGGTGCCATGATGCTGTCGGCGGTCAATGACATCCTTCTCGGCCCCAATGCGGTCATTTCAGCGAACGGCGCGGACGGAAGCTCGGCCTTCACACCTGGAGGTGGCGGCTCTGGTGGTTCCGTGCTGTTAGTAAGTGGCGCCACCTTGTCGAACCATGGCGTTCTGGAAGCTTTGGGCGGACACGGAGGCCACGAACTCACAGTAGACGGCGGTGGGGGCGGAGGTGGGGGCAGTGGGGGCCGGATTGCCATCTACGCTCAAACGTATTCGTCCTGGGGGGAAGGAAGTCTCCAAGCGAGCGGTGGGGCGTCACCTGACACTGCGAGAAGTGGCGGTCGTGGGTCGGTGTACGTGAAAGCTCGAACGGAGATGGCCATGCGAATTGATTCCTCGATGGGAGCTGCTGCGACGGCCAAGTCTCTACTTGTGCACGGTAGTGAACGGTATGCCAGTGGGTCGTCGTATTTATCGTCAGAAGCGCGTCAAGTGACTCGCAACGGACCTCGTTTCGTACTCGCAGAGCCCAGTCAACCTACTCGCATCTCGTACTTCGTTCGCGTCGGCAATCTCGAGCGTGGCACGCTTGCTACCAACCGTGGCGCCATCTTCGGAATCCACGGAAGTGACGCAGTCCAAGCGAGTGATGAAATAATGATCTCGATTGCGCTGGTAGACGGCAGCTTCGCACACGAAGCCAACACGTTTCAATGGCCTCGACACGTTTTCCAGGACAAAGTACAGACCGATCGATGGTACAAATTGGATCTGACACTCGACTGGCAGACGCACACGTACGCCATTCGCCTGAACGACGTGTTGAAGGTGAGCGCAGCCACGTTCCAGGGCGAGCGTGTAGCTGCACTGAGTCTGGACAACTTCCACGCCATGTCGACGTGGTGGGACGAGATCTACGTGGGCAACGACTACCTGTTGGGTTTTTCCTGTCCTTGGATCCGGCAAGTCAAGGACACAGCAGTTGCAGACGCTGCAGGCGAGAACGAGGGGGCCGTCCTCACGACAAAGCGTTCGTGGCGCAAACTATGGTCCGAGACGTTCCAGGAGCCGTCAAAGACAACGTATCACCCGATGGTTCACCACGAAAGCCACGTATCGAAGCAGGAAGTGTACACACACGACAATGGCGGCATTATCTCGTTTGACGGCGCCCCACACCGAGATTTTTTCAACGACGTCCGGGAGCAGGAGAGTGAAAACCCGGATCAAAGCAGCTACGAGGAGCTGCAAGCGGGAATGCTGACGGGAGATGAAGACGAAGAGGTCATTTCGTACGCCGAACTACTGACGATCGAGGGCCTTCCGCTGGATAGGACGATCGTAGAGCCCCTGGAAACTGGCATCGATTGGGAAGCCAGCGTTGGCGCTACTAGCGCTAGTGCAGCGACGCCAGAGCCTGGTGCCCCTCCACAACCAAGCGTGTACTGGTACTCCGAGGTGTTTAATGCTAGCTCAGGGCGTGGAGGCATCGGAGCGTGCTCAAGCATCAACAACAATGAGTGGCGTAACGAAGGTCTCATGCTCCATTTCACGAACCTGACCGATCCGTTTGGAGACCGCCAAGAAGACAATGGCGGGCTACTCGCTGACCGCCCCAAGGTGATTTTCAACCGAGCCGCTAAGCGATTCGTCATGTGGATGCACGTCGATAGCGCTTCAGCGTCTACAGCGAACACGATGGGGCTTACGGGGGTGGCGAGTAGCGAATATCCCAACGGGCCTTTCACGTTTATCCACAGCTTGTACCCGGACGCAGCGCCACTCGAGGCACCAGGAGGACAGAGCGTGAATGAGACGCATGACCAGACCGTGGCTGTCATTCCATCGTCTAGCAAGCAAGATGCAGCGTACCTGGTACGAACGTACTACAAGACCGTCGAGTATTGGCTGCCTCGCCCCGTCATGGACCCGCTCTGGCAGAGCGTTCAAAAGCCAAGTGGCACCAAATCCGGAGAAACAGTGACGGACTTTGGGCTGAGTTACCACCGAGCCTTCCACCACACGGGCTACGACAATCCAACGGATATTTATCTACAGCGCTGGAGGATGGAGGACACCCCGTGGCAAGTCATTTGCTGCTCCCTCACGAACACGAGCAAGTGCGTATCTGTCACTAAAGTGCCGCAGCGCCCCCAAGATGTTTGCCCCGACGGAATGAAGAAGAAGAGCATCTTGGGCCAGGGTCAGACCCAATCGGCCAACTCGACGACGCCTGCTGTAGTCACAACCCGGTACCAGGACCCGAACGACGATGCCAACAGCGCTTTCGTGCCCACGTCGTCCGCTTTGGCGTCCACTTCGTGGGGATTTCAAGTCCAGAACACCAAGACGTGGCGTGGGAACTACTTTGACGCGCTTAGTACGAACATCACGCTGTTCATTTTCAAGCGCTTTGCTGGGGAGCGTCGCCGTCACGAAATCGAGCAGGACCCGACGACCGAGTTTGCGTATCCTAGCGAGGAAGAGCTCACCCAGCACACGATTCCAGCCAACGACACGGAGATTCTGGACGAGTTGCTGGGGACTTTGGGCGTCCCTGTGAGCCCCGCCTTCAAGAGCAAGTATTCCTCCTTCGACCTCGCCGAGATCGATCGTGACGATGATGGGAAAATCACGTCCTACGAGATCGCACAGCTAGAAGAGCAGAAAGCGCTCAAGAAGCTCACGGCCGAGCTGGTCGACGCGTTGATCGCGGACTTTAACGTCATGAAGTGGGGCCAAGTTGACGTTCTGGACGCGGACAGCGACGGATTGATCACGTTCAACGAGTTCGAAGACTGGCTCGGTGTCGACCCGAATCTGCTCTTCGACCGCTTCGACCTGGACAAGAACGGCTACCTGGACGAGAACGAACTTGCTCGCTCGCTGTGGTATCGCCAGATGCCGCGGCTGGATGCTGCCATCTTCGTTCTTGACCCGTCCTTCGAAGGCCGCGTGTACTACGAGCGATTCCGTTCCTTGGTACTAGAAGCCCCGGACTACGTCTTCAAGACGTACGACTTCGACAGCTCCGGAACGCTGTCCGAGTTTGAGGTCAGTCTCATGGTGAAGGACCTTGGAGCAGCTCTCGCAAAGCCCGCAGTGCTGGAGGCGTTGAGAAATTCCACTACCAAGAGCATCACGAAGACCGACTACGCAGCGTGGTTCAGTGCCACGACAAGTCTCGTTGACGACGCTCGCGACAAGCTCAAGGTGGACAACGCGGTCCACGCCACGGGCCCAGACCGACTGACTGGGCCGCTGCACGTGGTGGAGCGCCGCCGTGCCAAGTACGTGGCCATCAGCGCCCTCACAGACGACTACTTGAGCACGAGGGGCCTACTTCGCGAGGTCGAGGGCGACTTTGAAGGGCGAGAGGCGCTGCTCAACTTCTTCGCCTTCAGCGAAGACCTCTTCGGTCTCGCGGACTCGGCGGACGCAGCTGTGCTTGGCGACGAGATCAAACCGTTCCGCGAGTTCCTGTCGCCGGCGATGCTGCGCGATCGTGCCTCCTACTGGAATGGGCGCCACTGGGAAGGGCGTCCGTCGGCACCTCCGTTGTTCACTTACGGCTCGCAATGCTTCCAAGTCGCAGGACTGGGCGATTCAACGGCCGATGTACAGGCGAGTGGCTGCTTGCCGTGCCGCACCACGTCGCCGTACGCCTCCGACGTGGCGGATCAGTACCAAACCTTTGCACGGAGCTCACCGCAGTGCCAGCCACAGAAGGAGCTGGACGCGTACATCAAGGAGTTCGACCAGCAAGTGTCCGTCCAGCTGCAGTACCAGCAGCAGGCTCAATTCGGACCGCAGGGGCTGCAGCCGCACATGTCACCGTGCTACAACCAGTCGCAGTTCTTCCCGTGCGACGTACACAAAGTTTTGGACGGCAACGTGGCCGACTCGCTCCGCAACTGGACAGCGCGTGAGGCCGCACAGAGCTTGGCATGGGAGAAGCACCCGAACAACGTTGGGTCGTCCGTCAAGATCCGAGGCGACGACGACCAGTTCGAGTCCGCAGGCCCGTCGTACATCGAGCGATTCCCATTGAGGCAGCGCGAACCGTTGAATGCTGCGGCTGCGCTGGACAGCGTCATGACGTACGAGCCGGACGAGCTTGCGGATGTTATGGGCGGCGGGCGCTGATTGCTTTGCGCAACTACTGAGAGGCAGAGTGTTTCGTGAGCACTCACTGGGCGCAGGCATCACGAGAGCTATTGCTGAATGCTGCGATAAGTGGACGGACGCCGTGGACGTTGGTTGCCCTGGGCGTGGAGCAAGTTTGACAGGAATTAGCGTGACAACAGCAACTCTAACTGCAACTGTAGACGAGAGAATGGCTACACATGGCTCATCTAAAAAACCTCGACAGAAAAAAAACTCCTCCAGAAGCCTGCTTTTTAGTTTGTCATTAAATTTTGCCGCCTGCTTTTTAGTTTGTCATTAAATTTTGCCGCCTGCTGATAAATACCATGACGGTGACCGCTCTTGCGAAGAAATGGGAGGTCATGCGCTGCCTTTTCCGGCGGGACAACCTCACGAAAGCCCCCACGACCGACAAGCGCGTCGTCTTCAGTCGAGCGGCGAAGGAATGCCAGATCGATCGCAAAGCTGTGGCTAAAATGTACTACGAATGGACGACCGTGGCGGGCGATGCGAGCAGGCCGCCGTTTACGCCGCTCGTTCGGCACAAGGATCTGCCGTCGGTGGCCGAGGAGAGGGAGGAGTATGCGTTGCAGCAGGTGCTTTCCTTCGTCGGGGACGCGGAGGTCGCCATTTTTGTGATGGTTTACAGCTTTACCCTCGAGGCGCTGGCAGACGCTCTTGTTGCGGCGCGAGCCCGTGGCGTCAACGTCAAGGTACATTTGCGGTGTACACTTGATACCGCCGTACGTTGTAATTACGACGAGTTGTGGATCTGCGTGATCTCTCGAGTTAGGTCTATCTCGACAACGCACAGAGTTACAAGAAGGCATCAGAAAAGAGCATCAAGATCCTCGTGGACGGCGGCGTGGAAGTGAGGCTGAGCCACGCGCCGGGATCAATCATGCACAGAAATCACGGCACGTAGTCACAGTTTTGCCCCGACCGTTTTACCCTACGCTAACGTCGTTTCTGTTGTTGCCTTTGTAAAGCTGTTATCGACTTCGACATCGTTCAGGATGGTACTGCGTGCTTCTCCGCAGCGGCATTGAACCAGGAAGGTATAAGCTTCGCGACAGGCTACGAATATTGTACGTTGTATCGTTGTAGTAGTTCTCGAAACCCAACTAATCGGTGTACTTTGTGTGTGTGTGTGTGTGTGTGTAGGTGAGCACTATCTGAAAATAATGTGGCGAAACATGGTTAAGAGTCTCCCATGTGATATCAAGCCAACTCCGGGATCGGCAGGAGCAACGTTCTTGGCCCCGTTGCCAGAATGTTGGCAGAAACAGCATACAACACCCACGCTGCGACCTGTCGATGCAGCAGGTCGAATGCTCATGGTGGCTGAATCTGGTTCTTCGACTGGGAATATTGCTTTATTATCTGCACCAACAACACTCGCGGAGACAATGGCCGTGGACTCCGATACAGAAGATAATCAGGTCGAGCGGAAGCGCGAACAGAAACGAGAGAGAAACAAAATGTACGCCTCGAATCGCCGACGCGAGAAAGCCTCGAAATTTGCTGCGCTCGAGTATCGCGTGGAGAGACTGCGGGCAGAAGTATGTGATTTGGAGTCGAAGAAGGCGACACTAGTGCGCAACAGTCAGCACGCTGCAATGGCTTCAACCGCAACAACATTTTCTGGGCCTCCTCCGGTGACAACAGCAGTCACCGACTATACGAAAGCAAAGTGGGGAAAGGTGATTGGGTTGATGAATGCGCAGTGTTGGAGTCTGGGGTCCAATTTTGCCGATGTGCAGTTCCAGTTGCAGCCACTGCAGTGCGTGGGCGACGGCCTTGTTGTGGTTACAACCACCCTTTGCCTAACCGTGACGGACATCACATTGGCGTTTGTCTTTCCCAATTTGATAGGGACCACTGTAGGCGATCGGCTACTCGGGAGGCGGCTGGAGCTTCCGTGTACTGGCATATTTGATTGGGACGAAGAGCACAGGGAAGGCGAATCATTTAGGTTGCTGGTGAATTACGAGGGCTCTTTGATGAAAGTATTCGAGAGGCTCGACGAAATCATGTTCGCGATGGGGAAGGGGCCGGCGCCTGCAGAATGCCGTTCTTGACCAAACGAGTGCCAATCTTGGGTGCCAACTTGGTCATTCGCAAAGTTACCAACAACAGCTCAAGCGACGCTATCCCCCCACGTGTACAATGAACTACGGCGCACTCGTCCAGCTCCCACAGATCCAAGCACAGCCGCTCAGCTCCTCGGCCATCAAGATGCTTCGTCAATCCGTACGCCAGCAGCTTCCGCTGCGGTTTCGTGTGGCATCAACCACTGTCGAAAAAAGGATTGTCGTCTACAACTGCGACGTGTCCAGCGTGACGACAAGCAACTCCTGGCGCGTGTCCTACCGCTACTCGGAATTCGCGTCGTTCGCCAAGAAGGTCGTGCGAAGCCATTTGAGAGTTTCTCTGGGCCTGTTTCCGCCAGAAGCGCCTCTCGATCATGTCCAAGTCGGCACGCACCATCGCCGACCGTAAGAACAAGTTTGAGACCGTGGTGCAGTACTTGCTCCGCTGCGTCCGCCTGCCCGGTAGCGCGATGAAGTGCCTCCACGTTCGCCAAAACCTATCAACCAGCCTGTTCGAGTTCCTCGGCGTTCAATACGACGCCGACAAGCGCTCACTGTTCCACGTGTTTGTCGACAACTGCCAAGAGAGCCAGAGTGTCGGGACAGTCTCCGCTCGAACGCATCGACGGTGGACTCGATCGAAACATCCCAGTGCATGATGCCTGGAGGATGTGGAGCTGGAAAGCGCCGATGAAGACTGCTGTCTCGTACCGAGCTCATCGATCGTGCTCCCCTGCAAGCACGCGTTCCACCGCGAGTGTATCTTTGAGTGGCTGCTGTGGTGTTGAGTTCCACTGCCTCGTGTGCCGAGTGCGAGTGTGCCCAACGCGGTGACCAACTACTGCCGCCCCAAGGATCATGTGGGGTGGTGGCTCGGCGACTTCGAGGAGGACCCTCTCCATCCGATCGCAGGGTAAGTGGGGCGCCAGCAAGTGCACGACGGTCGTCCCCGGCCGACTTGCTCTCAGTATCACAGCGCCGCCAGATCACAGCGTGCGTCGCCAGATCGTTCCAAAACTTGCCTCCAGTAGTTTGTACACACGGCGTCGCCAGATCACAGATGGCTCCAACTTCAAATTCAAATTTCGAAATCGAGGTTTTTTCCCGCGCCTTTCACTTGCCCAACGTCACTCTGCATTCCGCACTGCAGACCGCAAGCAAGGGCAACCCCGTCGGCAGCTCGCCAGCGCTCCACGCCACCGCAGCCATGAGCGACTCGGAAGACGATGTGCGTGCTTGTCTCCTCTCTCCTCTCGTACCCGTCTCACCCGCGTCCGCGCCCTACAGCCCCCCCCATATCCGTAGTGACTCACTACTACTATTTTTTTTTATATTTCTTTTTACTTAGGTTGTGATGATGACGCCCAGTAAAACTAAGAAAAAAGCACCCGCGCCCCGCAAGAAGAAAACCACCGGAGCGGCGGGCAAAGCCACAGCCGGCGCCAAGAAGACAACGACCAAGAAGGCCAAGACGCCGTCCAAGAAGAAGACGAAGGCCGACGCATGGGACAGCGACGCGTCCGACGAGAGCGAGGGCTCCGTCTACGACGTGGACGACAGCGGCGACGAGGCCCTGGCCGCTGCCAATGCGGAAGAGGGCAAGGGCACGCCCAAGCAGAGCATCGAGCAGATCTACCAGAAGAAGACGCAGCTGGAGCACATCCTGCTGCGGCCCGACACGTACGTGGGCTCCATCGAGCACGTGGAGCAGAGCATGTGGGTGTTCGACGACGAGAAGAAGCGGATGGTCATGAAGAAGATCAACTACGTGCCCGGGCTGTACAAGATCTTTGACGAAATTATCGTCAACGCGTGCGACAACAAGCAGCGAGACAAGTCCATGAACGCGCTCAAGGTGACGATCGACGTGGAGAAGAACGAGATCTCGGTCTGGAACAACGGCAAGGGGATCCCCATTGTGCTGCACAAGGATCACAAGGTCTACGTGCCTGAATTGATCTTTGGGCACTTGCTCACGGGCAGCAACTTTGACGACAAGAAGAAGAAGACCACCGGTGGACGAAACGGATACGGCGCCAAGCTCGCGAACATCTTCTCGAACGAGTTTGTCGTCGAGACAGCAGACTCCAGCACGAAGCAACGGTACAAACAGGTGTTTGAGAACAACATGGGCAAGAAAAACCCGCCCTCGATCACCAAGTGGGCGCAGAAGGACTACACGTGCATCTCGTTCAAGCCCGATCTCGAGCGCTTCAAGATGGACTTCCTCAACGACGACATCGTCTCGCTGTTCAAGAAACGTGTGTACGATGTTGCGGGCGTCTCGGGCAAGGGGCTCAATGTGTTCCTGAACGACGAGAAGATCCCCATCAAGTCGTTTCCGCAATACGTCGCGCTGTACCCTGGACCTCGTGGATTTGAAGCTGAGAAGGACGCGAAGGACGACGAGGACTCACACCCAGAAGAAAACAATGGCGACGACGAAGACTACAGTGAGGAGAAGTCCAAGAAGGCTAAGGTTAAGGCCAAACCCTCAAACGTCACCAAGAACGGCGTCATCTTTGAAAAACCGGACGAGCGGTGGCAGGTGGGCGTTGGGTTGAGTGAAGATGGCTTCCAGCAAGTGAGCTTCGTGAATGGCATTTGCACTACCAAGGGTGGACAGCACGTGGCCTACATCGTGGACCAGATTACGACCAAGCTCGTCAGCGTGCTGAAGAAGAAAAACAAGGGCGAGGCCGTCAAACCCAACTACATCAAGAACCACATGTCCATCTACGTGAGCGCGCTGATCAACAACCCCGCCTTCGACTCTCAGGTACGCTTTTCAGAGTTTGATTGTCTCTGATCGTCGACTGACATTTATTATTTGCTCAGACCAAAGAGACGCTGACAACACGACCCAACGGCTTTGGCTCGACTTTCAGCCTTAGCGACAAGTTCCTGAAGCAAGTGGAAAAGAGTGGACTGGTGGAGAAGATTCTTTCGTTCGCTGCTTTCAAACAGACTGCAGAGCTGCGCCGAAAGGGTGGCAGCAGCGGGAAGCGGTCACGACTTACCGGTATCCCCAAGCTGGATGATGCCAATAACGCCGGCACCGCGAAGAGCAAAGATTGCACTCTAATTCTTACGGAAGGAGATTCTGCCAAAACGGTTGCCGTGGGTGGTCTTGCTGTTGTTGGCAGAGATTACTATGGCGTCTTCCCTCTGCGCGGTAAAATGCTCAACGTTCGTGAAGCAAGCCACACACAAATCCTGAAGAACGAAGAGATTCAAAACGTGGTCAAGATTCTTGGCCTCAAGTATGGCCAGAAATACGAGTCTACCAAGGGCCTGCGCTATGGGCACCTGATGATCATGGCAGATCAGGATCACGATGGTAGTCACATTAAGGGCCTGGTGATCAACCTCATTCATCACTTCTGGCCATCGCTGCTACTTGTGGACGGATTTCTGCAAGAGTTCATCACCCCGATCGTAAAGTGCACCAAGGGTCGGACAAAGGAGGTATTTTACACGATGCCAGAGTACGAGGCTTGGCGTGAGAGAACCAACCAGGGACGCGGCTGGGTGATCAAGTACTATAAGGGTCTGGGTACGAGTACGGCCGCAGAAACCAAGGAGTACTTCTCTGATTTGCAGACGCACCAAATTGGATTCACGTACGAAGGAGATGGAGATGCGGATGTCATTGATATGGCATTTTCGAAGAAACGTGTCGAGGACCGCAAGGATTGGCTTCGAGGCTATGAGCCTGGTACCTACGTCGATTACGATGTCGATGAGATGGGCTACACTGAGTACGTTTGCCACGGTGAAGGGACCTGAGGAGTTCATCGAGCTAACATTTCTGCTTTGTGTCGCTAACAGCTTCGTGAACAAGGAACTCATCCTTTTCTCTATGGCAGATAATATCCGTTCAATTCCCAGTGTCGTGGATGGATTCAAACCGTCTCAGCGAAAAGTGCTGTTCTGCTGCTTCAAGCGTAACCTTCGGGTAAGTCATGTATTTGATAGGCGATACACTTTATCACATTTCTGACACGCTATTTGTACGTGGACTATAGGCGGAGCTCAAGGTTGCGCAGCTGGCTGGCTATGTCTCGGAACACTCTGCATACCACCACGGTGAACAGAGTCTGCAAGGCTGTATCGTGAATATGGCGCAAGACTTCGTGGGAAGCAACAACGTACATCTTCTATCCCCGATTGGTCAATTCGGTACTCGTTTGATGGGTGGCAAGGACGCGGCCAGCGCTCGTTACATTTTCACCAACTTGGAGCTGCTAACGCGTCGAATTTACGATCCCCTGGACAACGATTGCCTGAAGTATCTGGATGAAGATGGACAGTCGATCGAGCCGGCATGGTACATTCCCATTATCCCCATGGTGCTCGTCAACGGTAGTGACGGTATCGGAACAGGTTGGTCCAGTTCTGTCCCCAACTACAATCCTCTCGACATCATCAAGGGTCTACGTCAGATGATCAATGGGGAACAAGCTGGTCCTCTTACCCCGTGGTACCGTGGATTCACCGGTCACATGGTTGAGAAGACAAACTCGCGCGGAACGGATACTAGCAATTACATTGTCCAGGGTCTGTACGAAGTTACGGATGAGAGCACGCTCGTGATCTCTGAACTTCCAGTCAAGACGTGGACTCAGTCGTACAAGCAGTTCTTGGAATCATTGCTTGACGCTGGTACAATTAAGGACTTCAAGGAGAACCACACTGATGTTAAGGTGCTGTTCACGATCACAATGGAGCCTAAGGCGCTGACTGATACTGCGAAGGCCCCAGGTGGTATCGTGAAGAAGTTCAAGCTCGAATCGTCCCTGTCTACCTCCAACATGCACCTCTTTGATGCGGCCGGGCACATCAAGAAGTACGATAACCCCAAGCAGATCATGGAGGAGTTTTATGGCATTCGTCTGGAATTCTACGACCGCAGGAAAAAGGCAATGCTGCAGAAGCTGCAGGATCAGATCAAGCTTCTGTCGAACAAAGCTCGTTTTGTCCTGTCTGTCGTTGAAGGCAAGCTGGTTGTGAACAACCGCAAGAAGCAGGAACTGCTGGAAGAGTTGATTGCGGAAGGCTACGATCAAATTGCGCCGAAGTTGAAGAAGAAGACTGATAGCGACGATTCGAACGAGTCTGATGACGAAGAAACCAATGTGGCGGGCGCCAGCAGAGGCTATGATTACCTGTTATCCATGAAGATCTGGAGCTTGACGAAGGAACGCGTCGACAAGCTGCGTGCGGAACTCCAGGAGCGCGAACAGGAATACACCATCTTGGAAGGCAGAACGGTGCAGGACCTGTGGCTGACCGATCTAGATGCTCTCGAGAAAATGCTGGTTGAAACCGAGACGGAGCGAGAGAGGATCCTGGCGCACACTCCCAAGAAGAAGAACGGCAAGGGTAGGAAGCCTGCTGCGAAGAAGAGGAAGCGAAAGAATAAAAACGCCAGCGACGATGATGATGATGATGATGATTCCGACTTTGAGGTCGCTGGCAAGAAGAAGCCACGCAAAACCCCCGTCAAATCGAAACCTCCAGTCAAGCGGCCTATCAAGAAGGAACCTGCTGCGAGCAAGACTAACGGTACAAAGGAGAACAAGACAAATGGCGTCAAGCCGGGCTCCATTACGTCGTTTTTCAAACCCAAGGAGGAACCACCCGCTGCGAAGGAGGAAAGCGAAGAGGAGGTCGAGGAACTTTCGTTGGCGGAGCGACTTGCTCGTAGATTCAAGGTTTCCCCCCAAAAGGTGGCAGCTGCCTCTACTTCTACCCCGAAGGCAAAGCGCACAACCAAGCCTGCTGCAGCAATTGATCTGGCGAGCTCTGACGACGAGAAGACCGATGTCAAGGATGAGGAGGACGATGTGTTCGCCATGGAGTCGGATGATGCCAGCAAGAAGGCTGCGCCAACGAAGCCAAAGGCTCCAGCACGAAAGGCAGCTCCGAAAAAAGCAACGGCGCCTAAGAAGGCCGCGTCAGGCAAGAAGACGACGCCCGCCAAGCGGAAGCCAAAGAATTCACCGCTGGAAGACAACAGCGAGGACGAAACTGAAGCCAGCGAAGCTGAAGCCAGCGACGACGGAGCTGATCCTTCGCCGATGGCACCCCGCCCTCAACGTGGAGTTCGTACGCAAAAGCGCATCATCTACGACGAAATCTCAAGCGATGAGGAAGAGGACGAGGACAAGAACGACGAGGAGGAAGAGAGTTTCGCGTTGGAGGACGATGCCGACGACAGTGACTTCGAGTAATTGTGAAGTAAAGTGCCTGCAGCGTTGCAGGACAGAAAAGGGAAAACAATAACGGGCCAGTGCAGTTAGGGAGGCGTACCGACTCGTAATTCATTGATTCAACATTTTCTTTTTATTGCAGGCCCAGCCTTGCAGTTCATCAAAGGGATCTGGCTCCTTCGTTCTGCGCCTCCCACACGACCATGAGCTTCGTTGCAAACCCGTGGAGCTTCTGGTGCCAGAGCGAGAACGGACTGGGATCCAAGTGGACGGCAAGAGCTACGATGGCGGCAGCGAACTCGTCGAACTCGAGCTGCAGTGTGTCATCGTTGTCGAGAGACATCGCTGAGGAGAACACGTGCTGGGCATCTGCCAGGGCCAATTTGCTGCTGCTCCATCTTGCAGGGTACGAGTCATCGATCGAGTCATCCGGAGCGCTGAGCAGGCCAAAGGCGGTCAAAAAGGTCTGGAACTCGCCAAAACTCATGGAACTTCGCTTGGTCTTTTCCAGCTGGAAGTCGGAGCCTGGGCTAGGTTGAAAGAACGCGGCATTGACGTCTACTGCAGAGCGCTCGACGTCTTTAGCTTGCGCATTGTCATCACGCTGGCCACCGCTTTCTTGCACCTCACGGATTAATGTCTGCTCTTCCAGCTCTGCTCGTTCGTCGGCTGCAAGTTCGTCTTGTTTCGCGTAGAAGAAGAAAACGGTGCGTAGGAACGAGCGGTGCTCGAGGAGTGCACGACCAACAAGAGGACAGCTGAGTTTCGCGGCGAAGTTACGCTCCACTAGTGCGTTGTCACTCGCAAAGGCTCGTGGTGCGAGGATCTCGCGACAGAATTGCGCCATGATACGTCCAGGGCGACCAGCTATCTCTGCAGCTTCTAGCAACGCCTCTTTGTTCTCGTCCTGGGCTTCTCTGGGCTTCTTGGTCATGGTGAGCTGCGCCTTCTCGAGCTTCCGAGCCACTGCAGTACGATGTCTTTCAATCGCAATCTGAACGAAAAGCTCCGAGAACTGGGTCTTCCCCACGCCAAGTTCTTGATCAAGTGAGGCTGCATTGGTGAACTCTGATCCCATCGACGCTTCAGCCACGCTCACAAAGTGAGCCTTCAGCTTGGAAAGCGGCAAGCGCCGAGGATCGACCAGCTCGAGCTTGTACACCATGGATCTCCAGCGATGGAACGATACTTGCGGAGAGCAATTGTAGCGCGCCTCGGAGAATTGTTGGAACAGGTGTGCGATGTGAGCCGAATACAGCCTCAACACATTCTCCAGTTCGTGAAGTTGACCTGAACCGCTATCAGAATCTGCACTCACAATCTTGTCCTTGACAATATGCTTCAGGTTCATTCGAGAGGTGTCGTAGAAACTCTGAAGCGCATCATGCAGAACAATAGTGCTGGAGAAAGATTGACGCTGTAGAAGTCCCGAGTTCGCTTCAGCAGCCTCAACCGATTTCTCTTCGATAGGAGTAAACTGTCCATGATATCCGGGCATCGAATCAACAGCAGTGCGTAACGCCTGGCTGACAAGAAATACTTCCGTCAAACAGGTTTGCTTCAGGTCTGGTGCGTCGGACGCGCTGCTCCGTTTTGCAGCTAGTCGCCAAGCGAACGCCAGAAACTCTCTAACGCACTGAATAGCACCAGCACCAACGCTGCTCTCTGACTCACTTACAAGGCAACAAAGTGCTTGATCCACGCAATACAACAATCGTTGACTATGTCGGCGAACAAACAAGTTGGGATCGTTGTTGCACAGCGCAAGACTGTGCCGAGCATACACGCGCCACTTGTCTCGGATAGCGCAGACCGTTGGGCTCGGGGCAGAGAGAGAAGGTGAGCGCACCTTCGAGGGCTCTTTGGTTCTTCGCATGCCAGCAACAACCACATTTGGCTTTGTTGGCAGCATACCCGTCACGTGACTGAGTGCGTCAACACGGAGTTTGGCGCTGTCCAGCCATTTCATCTTTCGCAACGCATCGTAAAGAGCATCGAACGTGATATCAGCAGCAACCCCACCTGCAGTCTTAAGGAGCTCAGCAAACAGCCAATCGATGTCAACTTGGGCCACATCGCTCTCGTAAACAACCCCCGACTGAAGCAAAAATTCCCGCAACATGATGCGCGACAGTCCTCGCAGATACTTGCTCCCAATGCCACTCTCCGCTGCACCATCGCGACTCGTTCGTCTCTTTATTCGTGGCTTTGATGTGCTTTTATTTTCACTGTTCCCTCGTCTTCCACCCTTGTCTCTTGTTGCGTCCGGCTTGGGCAACCTTTCTGCTGCACGCTGTTGTGCTTCCTCTTGGTGGTTCAAGTGAATAAATAAGGCGCGAAGTTGATCGTGCTGCCACTGCAACTGGAACTTGTATGTTTCCATCAGCAACGCGAGGAAGACATCCGTGGGGACCTTGAGCTCGTCTCCTGTAGACTGGTAGAAGGGGCCAAGTCGAGCGGCTAACTCCTCGGGTGATGGCTCAACTGCGTACTGCAGAAGCAGATTGTTAAAAGCTTCAAGGGTAATTGGTTCTCCCTGATTATTCTCGATAATCTCGCGCAGCGCAGTTTGAGCAGCAACATGCAGAGGTATTTTCTTTTCCTCTGTCTGACCTTCACCACTGTTGGTAGTAGGCATAGTAGAATCTGCCTTCGGAGATGACACCGCCGTCAGTTCACCTAGCCGAGTCTTGGGCCTTCGCTTGGGAGAAATCGACGACGGGGATGTTGGTGCGACTACGATAGCTGCGTTGCTGTTACTTCGCTTGATGGGACCGTGCTTGGACTTTCGATGTCGTCTGCCACCTCCAGCTGTCGACGGGCGACAAAGCACCTTGAAGTGCAAAAGCCTGAAGATCGTTCGAGCGAGAAATGTGGCCTTAAGTACACAGAGGAATTGCATTGGTCCGTCTTGGTGGCTGTTGTACACACTGTCAATGTTGGCAGGGAGGGGATCATCGTACGGAATACCAAGCCTGACGTCGTCCATCGCTTGGCAGACCCATAAGTAGAAACAGAGCTCTTGGCGCGAACATGTTTTTTCTAAGAACTGGCAAAACAGTTCCAAACTGTAGCTAGCAGCCCGTACGTTGTGTAAACAGAGCACAAATTGTTCCAGCTCGCGCGCAGCATCTAGCTCACGGCTACAGCGCTCCAAGAAGAAGTGGAAGATGATTACAGACAGTGACACGGGCTCCATGACTGGATTGCCGGCACCGAAGTCGGCACTGGAACCCAAGTTCGGGTCCCCGCCAAGCCCCCGCGTAGCCAACAGATTTTGGGCTTCCACGGCGAGCAAGAATCGCTGATAAAAGCTCCAAACTAGTTGAAGACAGCAAGCAACGACTTCTTCGGGGTTATCTTCAGCCTCAGCACTATTTGTGCGACTGGCATCGTTGCTTGAGGCACTGGTTGCAATAGCGGATCGCGGTCGTCGCTTTTTGCCGGCCATTTTTCGATCCTCCACCGAACGCCCCTCTCTCCTAGACGACAGCGTTCCCACAGGCGGGATCAATGTCGGTACACTTCCTTGTTTGCGTACCTTGGATTCCTCCTTTGCAGTCGCGAGTTGATTGTCTGTCATGAGAAGACCCGCAAGAAACTTGCTCAGTGCTACGGGTGGGTGTTGTTCAGGTTTAGACTCTGTATGCTTCTGGCGAGGCTTCCGCACATTTACTGGCTGCGGAGGGTTCACGATGCGCGTAAACCAGTTCATCACAGCACCTTGAGCGTCAGCTTGCAGCATACCCGGCTGAGCCATTCCAAAGTTGGTGAAATTGTACTGGTTGTCGTGGTTTTCAATCGTCAAAATGCTTGCTGGTATAGTGGATTGATCCTCAGGTGAGTCGCTACGAGACACAGCACTTTGCTGTTGCCCCGTGCCAGCCGAAATCGTATCTGCATCAGTTGTATCAACCGACAGCCGCCTCAGTCCATTGCTGTGTAGACTTACTGAAGGAGCGTTGGTGGCAGCATTTACCGCTGCAGTTGATGCCAAGCTTGCTGCCAGCATTGCTTCCAGAGATTGCAGCTTCATAACTTGTTCTTGCTGTGATTCACGCAAGGTCAAGTTTTCTCTCTCTAGGATACGCACACGCTTTTTCTCACTTTGGAGCTGGTTACGGAGCATTCCAAGTTCGCTGTCATGAAACAGTGCGCTCGAAATTTCAGCGACGCGAGCCTTCTGTACGTCACGTTCATGGTGACTCAACCGGATCTCTTGCTTTGCCATCTCCAACAAGCGCGATAGTTCGTGGCACTGTTGCTTCATCGACACGCTGCTTTCGTCATCTCCAACTTCCGAACTTACTTCAGGGATTTCAGGAAATGCTAGAGCTGAAATCGCAGGATCATCGCGGTGGTTGTCGAGCATTTGATGCCTAGAATCCGAACTACTGACTGTAAAGGAATCAACGGAGCTCACATTATTCTGCTCGTGGAAATCGCGTAGATCTCGAATCTCCATGTGAAGCTCCTCATTTTTCAACGCAGCAGCAGCACTTTCTTCTTCGAGTTCCTTTATCCTTTGTCTGAGCCCATCAACTTCGTTCACGAAAACCGAGCAAGCAAACTCGTAAAGTTTACCGATGCGGCCATTTACCTCCAATAGAAATTCCCTCGCGTACTGCGCCTCCTTTCTATCCACATTCACTCCAACAGCATGAGTTTCTTCGTCTCTGGGGATGCTATTGTTGCTAGTCTGGTCATCAGTCTTGTCAAAGATCACGGAGATCACCTGGCTCATTGCGAACTGAAAGAGCTTCACGAGATCACGCGTAGCACCACGAACAATTGCTTCAGTTCGCTTCTGCTCTTGTGCCTGATCGCCGATCGACAACATCAGATTGTCGATTGAGCAGCACACGCGCAGCATTCGGCTGTTCTCTCGCTCGCTTTGCCGAAAAAGTTGCTCAACGTCGTCTTCTTCGTCACTTGACCATCCAGCGTTCAAACTAGCACAGCTCAAGCTGGTCTGCAACGGTCGAAGGAGATCCTGAAACGTGCCAGCATTTACGATAGTAGGCTCTGATTCCTGTGGTGAAGCTGTTTTTTTGGGCGCCTCATCGATGGGTTCTGCTGGCTTTTCATCCTCCTTGGTTGCTTGGAGCTGCTGGAGCTGATTCGATCGACGCGAGTACTGCTGAATCGCGGCAGCAGCGGCAATTGAGAAGCGCCTGGAGTTGATGGAGGCCGACGACATACTGAGCCGAGGGGCTTTGTGAGGAGAAGTAGTAGACGAAGGATTTCGGCCACCCACAATCGATGATCCTGCATTGGACCCCATCGCAAACTGGTTTCGCAGTCGATTCACATGTTGCCGCAGCTTCTGCGGCAGCTTGGGCGTTCCAACCGTAGCTCCAGCCCCTTTCGGTGGAGATGCAGCTTCCGTGTTAATCGCATAGCGCGCGTTCTTAGGTTTTCCAGTCGTCCCAGTGGTTGATCCTTCGGCTCCACTGGGACCTGATAGAGATAAATGCGACGCCGAATTCTTGCTCATCCGCTTTAGCAATGTAGACACGTTGGCCGTCGACAAGCTCGTCTCTGGTGATCGTGAGGCAGCATTCGATACGTCCGTCGAGCTTGATACCAGCGAATCAGTTGGCCGAGAGGAGACACGATACTTGGCCGACGACATGGATCCACTGCGTCCACTGGTCTCTGCTGCCTTGGTTAGTGCGGATCCTGCGCTGTCCGCAGCGTTGAAGAACCCCGACTCCTTTGGCATGCTTGAGCCGACCCACTTCTAGCGCTTATTGACGAGTAGCGCTACCGCGCATTGCCTGAGCTTCTTGCTCCAGCAACGTTTCTCCGTCACGAGGCGTCTCGACTCAGGCTTCAGAGGGAAATTTCCATAGTAACTGCCGCGCAAATCTCCTTCGCCCTTGCAAAACCTAAATGAATAGCCGCAAAACCACCTTAACACAGACCTCATGCAATTGCCAATTCGATGGATTGATTACACGACCTCCATTGCTGAACCAGGTCGCCTACACACCACTCCACTCAGTTAGAATTACGACAGCAACACATATCTAGGTCATATAGAGCTCAGGGAAGCGCGCCGGCGTCTCTCCTTCCTCCACCATCGCCTTGTCCGGCTCGTTCATCGCCAAGCGCTGCCACTTGCACTGTTTCGCGTCGGCCTTGCTCTCCTTCGTTATGAAGACTGAGTCGTCTGACAGCGCTAGCAAGTCGGAGACGCATACTCGCCTAGCGCCCACCGTCGCGTTCAGGGCATCGGACAGCGCCGCACGGACTGCGTTAATGGTTGCTAGCACTTCCATCTTCAGAGCCATCTTGCGCGGGAAGGTGGCATCTTGTGCCCCCACCTTCACTAGCAAGATTTCTCCAGCTTTAGCATCCATGTGAAGCTGAATATTCGCGTGGCGCGGAGCAGTAACCAACAACATGATCGGGTAGTAGCACAGACTGTTCGGAGGAAGAAGCGTGCAGTTCGTGCACCACATTCTCGTCTCATCGCCGGTGAACAGGCGATCGGCGTACACCGCCAACAGTTTGGCCTCCTTCGAGCCCTTTTTCGTCTTGGTTTTCAGCGGTCGAATGGGCAATGAGAACAAGCTGCGGTTGCCAGTTGACGCCTTGACGTTGTCCCTCTGCTGCTGCCATGCCAGATCGCAAGAGTTACTGCCTGCTACACGGAACTTAAATGCTAGTTCACGCTCGTCGGGATTTGGCCGCATGCCCAGGTTAACGGGGAACTTCTCGCCACGAATGTAGTGCACCAACGACACTGGGAAACTCATCCTCTCCACGGTATCCTTGGCCACTTCGCTGAAACAATTATCCTCGTTGTCCTCCTGGTTTCTCGGCGTTGTGTAAGAGTAAATTGAAACGATGTTGTGTTCGTGAGCGAGAGCTGCGAGCTCGTCCATTGGGTTAGCGCTGCCAGACAGTTGGTTGAATAGAGTGGCTTTGTCTCTGTTTGACAGAGACTTGAACATTGCTGCTTCTTCCCTGTCCACCTTCAAGTCGACACGATCCGTGCCGTCGAGATCATCATCCGCAAACTTCTTTGGCTTCACCCGTGTGCTTCCAATGAGGTGTTCACCGTAGTTCTGGATGATCAAGAAGCGCAGGATACGCACTTCGTCGCGCTTTCCAGTGACAGTGTCTCGGGCAAACTTAAGAAGCTGCTTGTCCATCCGCTGCGAGCTTGCGTATCCATCCAGCTTCCCCAACATGACGATCGTTTTCGCATCCAAGAGCTGTTCGAACTCGCCCGTTTTACTCTTTGACAGTGAGATCAACCGCACGCAAAGATCCGAAATCAGGAAGTTCAACGTCTGATATCGGCGAGCGGAGATTGACATCTTGTGGAAAACGCCACTCAGATTCCGCTTGACGTGGAGAGATTGCTCGCTCATCGTCTTCATGTATAATAGCCAGATAGACAGCGGTTCGCTCCACATCCCGCCATCCAACTTCAGCTTTGCCTGCAGATTTTTCTTCATCTCCTTCACATAAGTCTGCGCTGCATGAGCGTGGTAAAACGACGGCATCACAAACAAATCTGGGACCGCAAGAACTGCTACCAACACCACAGCATTCAACAGCAATGGCCACGATTCACCCTTGCTGGTGTTGTCCTGAACCATGTACGCCCCTGTCATGAGCAGTCGACACAG
Organism: Phytophthora pseudosyringae; assembly: GCA_019155715.1. Classification (NCBI taxonomy): domain Eukaryota; phylum Oomycota; class Peronosporomycetes; order Peronosporales; family Peronosporaceae; genus Phytophthora; species Phytophthora pseudosyringae. Next base: position 23,184 of record JAGDFM010000471.1, read on the forward strand.
CTCAAGACTGAGCGGTAGCTGACATACAAACGAGCCGAACCTTGTCAAGCGGGAGTCTTCTTCTTCTTCGGAGTCAATAGCATCGAAGGAAGACAGCAACTTGTAGGCTCCGTCGATATGCGAAAGATCCGGGGCATCCAAAGCTTGTCGAAGTAGTGCACTGGGCACTCCGAACTCGTTCAGTCGTCCCTTGAGTTGCAGGACGATGCGGTCAAGCGGTTTGCGCAGCAGTTCTGGCGTGTTGTATTCCGCCATACACAGGTCGCGGAATGCCTCCGTAAACAGGTGAAATGCCGTGCCAGGCATAACTCGCCCAGCACGCCCAGAACGCTGCAACGCAGAGGCGCGCGAGCACCAAGTGTCCACCAGCACCTCTGCGTGTGAACTTCCGGCGTTGGGCATCTCAATCTGCTTCTCAATTGCGCAATTAATCACATGCGTAACATCCGGAATGGTCACACTGCTTTCAGCGATGTTCGTGGAGAGAATAATCTTGGTAGATCTCTCACCTAGCAATTTAAACGCCTCCTGCTGATGTTCGAGTTCGATACCGGAGTGCAGCACCATCACTTGAACATCTTGACCCCCTGCACCCAGTGCGAGAAGGCTCAATGAGTCGTACAGCGTATTGATACTTCCAATACCAGGTAGGAAGACAAGAATGCACTGTGACTGCGATCCAGTTTGGTAGCGCTGACCCTCGATCAGCAAACGCACCATTTCCTCAATCACAACCAACTGTTTCTCGTGGATCTTCGAGATCGCCTTCTTCGCCATTTGACTGTTTGCACTCAGACGACTTTGAGAAATAATTTGAAATTGGTCTCGCATGAGCACCATTTCCTTTTGACAACGGCGCCATACACCTGGGAACCAGTTCGAAAACTCGTCCAGGTAGACGTTTGCCACTGGGTGAAGCTTGGAGCCTACAAAAAGAGGTTTCCTACTGACCAAGCGCGTCGACAGTGCCTTGCCGAGGTACTTGATCAGAACTTGCGCGTCCATAGTTGCAGACATGATCACGAGGCGAAGGTGAGGATGATCTTTCAACTGAAGTTTCAGTAGCAACAGCAGCAGGTCAACATCCATACTGCGTTCGTGCACTTCGTCCAGCACCAAATGCGTAATCTTTTGCAGCGCCTCCGGGTCGTGGATAATCCGCTCAACCATGTATCCTGTCGTCACGTAAGTGATCTTGGTCTTGCTGGAAGTCATTTGTTTTTGACCAATTCGGTACCCAATGACTTTTCCTACTTGGCCGTCTTCGTCGAACTCGTTCCCTTCTCGCATCTTAGCCACGGTGTTGGCCAGTTCAATAGCTGCGATTCGTCGAGGTTGCGTCACGTAGATGTTCACAGGACGCTCGCTTGCAGCTTTATCCCGAGCCCACGAGTCGTACAAGAATTGAGGGACAGAGGTACTTTTACCACATCCAGTCTCGCCTTGGATGATTGTCAGTTGATTTGCCTCCACATTCTCGAGAATCTCCACGCGATGAGCAAACACTGGCAGTGTCTTCATCAACCCCTTCAGACTCACTGGCTTCTTGGGCTCTGCATTGGGTTCGGGGACATATCCGGCACCTTCGCGTACTGCACTGTCAGTCCCGAGACGTTTTGCTACAGAAGATGGCATCAATCCCTTTACCAAACTAGGTTTGAAAGCTTGTGCTGAAGCATGGAGTTTGGTGGAAGAATCTGGTAACGGGTTGGCTGCACCGAAAGAAGGGTCGAATTCCGCCACAGGAAGATGAGACGGCAGGTCGGATGGCAAGGGCGGGGTGACTTGAGGAAGGGGAGGTGCAACTGCTGCACGTGGTTGTGACTTGGAACCGTCAGCAATGGTGAGCTCACAGTTCAGCATAGCATTCTCGAGTGCTGCAGTTGCCGCGCTTTTGTTGTTCACAGCAGCACGCGCAGCAGCAGCTGGGAGTACTATCAGCGCTTTCATGCGTTGCATCGTAGCACGGACATACGTGTAGTGGGTCCAAAAGAGATCGCTGTTGGAGATTTCAGCGAATGACTTCACCACCGGCTCCACTTCTTTTCGAGAAAATCCCGAGGCGCTCTTCGGGGACTTCTTTTGCTTTGGATTTGACTTGCTCCCGTGTTGCATAATAATATGGCAAACTTGAATAAATACCTCGCCCGAGAAATATGTTGCACAGCCCGAATTTTGTGGCAGTTTGTTCCCCAGCACAAGTCGCAAATGGTGAAGCTGCTTGAGTGTTTCCAGGTAGCCGCCCACAACCGCATAGGTTTCCATATTCAACAGCTGCTCGTCAAACACTACGGTGTCTTGGGGCTCTGATTTTTGCTTAGAAGAATCCACGGCCAGCGAAATCAAGGATGTCAGCAATAACATCTCCAGCAGGCGATCATCCAGCAAGCTTGCGTGGGCAAGATAGGTGCGGTCTCGTTTCCACAAAGCCAACAGAGCATACACAATGTTCTTCACTGCAAGCCCCTTCTTGTCCGTTTTGCCTAGCATGCCAGCTAACTGCCCCGCCTTGGGTGATCCTCCGCTAGGATCTTCGTACAACAGGACGAAGATCAACGAACGAAGCATACGATCCACCGCCCTGGAAGAGCGACCTTGTACCGGCGTAGCCAGGAATGGACGCAGGCAGTCTAAAGGCATAACCTGAACTCCTACTCGCTTGTCTCCGGACACTTCCTGCACCACTAATGTATCTAGCACCAAGTAGGACATGCGCCGCGCTGGTGCCTGCAGTTCATCCAGCGACTTCTCTTCTAGACCAGGTACTGAGGAGAGCGGATCGAATCTCTGACTCAGTCCACGCGTTTTCGATTCCAGAATATCGATTGCCATCGGTGGATAATCGAACTGATCGATCAGTTTTGTGTACTGCTTCACTTTCTTTATCGGAAGGATCGACTCGATCTTCATGGGGAATTTCTTCAAAAACGCAGCAGCGTGGCCGTAAAAACGGTAGATCTCGAACAGTGCCCGCAAAAAGCCCTTCTTCTCAGCCTCAATCTGACTCAAGAACGGGTTCTCCAGCGTAGGCATGTGCTCGGCAACCCACCTTGCCGCCTCCGTGGGAAACAGCGACCCCTGTCTTCTCTGCACAGGGAAGTCCAGCATCTCCGCCAAGCCGAACTCATTGTCCAACAGCGGCGTCAAATCATTCCCGCACAGCAACGCCAAGTCCACCAGTTGCTCCACCTCCAACCCGAGCGACTCGGCCACCAGTTCCGGCGAGAACACTCTCGCTCGGACCTTCATCAGCTCCTCGTCCTCGTAAAACTTCAGCTTCCCGAACGGAATATACCTCACGCCGGTCATGACCAAGAAGTCCGAGTCTTCCGCCAAGACAGCGAACGCCTGCCCCGTCCTCACCAGCTCGCCCAGCTCCTCATCAGCCTCTCGACTCGCCGTCTTGATCCCGATGCCGTGTTTCTTCAGCACGCCGCGCAGCTTCTCTCTGGCGAACGGGAACCGCCCGTTCGTCTGCAGCAACGTCTTGGCCACCTGGTCCTTCTGCTGGGGGCTCTCCACTGCTACTGCTACCGTTTGAGCCTTTTGATTACTGCTGGTTGTGGCCGAATCTACCAGTGTGAGGGTCTTCTCGAGGCGCTGAGCCAGCTGCTCGATCTGCTGCGCCTTCTGCAACGCGCGGTCCTGTAGGCAGTAGCCTTTGCGGTGGCTCTCGCCCCCGAAACACTGCGGCGGGTCCGTCACGAACACGAGTCGCACCTTGCGCTTGCGCAGCCGCTCGAGCCACGCGTGCACGTACCTCTCGAGACGGAGCGTGCAGCCGCCCAGCAGCAGCCACGTGGGCGACGCGTCGCTCTCGTTGAAGAGCTCGTCGCACAGGAAATAGAGGAAGCCCACAAAGTCCACGGCCAGCGTCACGTCGTGCAGGTCGCGCTCCTCCATGGACGTCTCAGCCTCGTGCTGGTGGCAGTAGCGCGTCAGTCCGCGAACGCCCATGGCCTTGGCCTTCTCCTCCTTCTTCTTCTTCTTCTTCTTCTCGGTGCGTTGGTTTCCCTTCGGATTCCGCACTGATGGATGCGGAAGGATCGACCAAATTTGAGATATGTGGTACACACAGCATCAGAACCTGTCAAACTCGATACATCAACCTATTTAGAGACCTTCACTCGTTGAAGTGACTAAGTTCGCAGGGAAGCGCTTAAGTTCGCTTCGACGGTCGATGACGGCACCTTGCTCGGGCCCGCGCTACGTGCGTGGCTGCGTGGCGCATGCCCCCTCGCGCGGCAGCATCGAGCTGCTCGAGGACGCCTTCCTGTCCATCGACCCTTCAACCGGGCGCATCGACGCTTTCCACCCGGAGATCCAGCCCTCCGACCTGTTGCTTCTGTCGAATGCGCGCTCGTCCGACGTCCTGCACCTCCCCAATGGCCAATTCCTCGTGCCGGGCTTCGTGGACACGCACGTGCACGCGCCCCAGTTCCCCTACATGGGGACGGCCACCGACGTCCCGTTGATGCAGTGGCTGGACAAGTACACGTTCCCGGTGGAGCGGAGCTTCGAGGACCCGACCGTCGCCACGGAATGGTATTCCAAACTCCTCGACAGTATGTTGAGGGAGGGCATCACCACGGCGCAATACTTTGCCACAATTCACGTCGACGCCACCAAGATATTGGCGGATTTAGTGGAGCTTCGGGGCCAAAGGGGGCTGGTGGGGCTCGTCTCCATGGATCGGAACGCCCCCGAGAGCTACGTGTCGTCAAGCACCGACAAGTGTCTGGCCGAGGCGGAAGAATTCATTGTGTACGCGTTGAGTAAGGGAAACGAGCTGGTGAAACCTGTGGTCACCCCGAGGTTCGTGCCGACGTGTTCGTTGGAGCTGATGAAGGGGTTGGGCGCTCTGGCGACGAAGTACAATGTCCACGTGCAGTCGCACATTGCCGAGTCGAAGGATGAAGAGGCCTTCGTAGAGACGCTGCATCCTGGACGGAGAGATACTGAACTGTTTGACGAAGCGGGGCTCCTAACGGAGAAGAGCTGTATGGCTCATGCCGTACACTTGAGGGATGAGGAGCTGGGTGTGCTGCATCGCACTGGAACGGCGATTGCCTGCTGTCCGTTGTCGAACTTCTTCTTTGCCAACGGATTCCTTGATGTGCGGAAGGTTTTGAACAACGGGATGGACGTTGGACTGGGCACGGACATAGCCGGCGGATACTCGCCGAGCATGCTACGCGCGATCCAGACGTGCGTGCTGACGATCAAGGCACTGGAGATTCAAGAGGGCACGTCCGGTGCGCCGACACAGCCGTTTGACTTCAAGGATGCATTCTGGCTGGCGACGATGGGAGGAGCGAAGGCGCTCCAGCTGGAGAACGACACTGGTAGCTTTGCTGTGGGGAAGTGCTTTGACGCGATTCTAGTGGATGTGCACCGGGGCCACAACTTGGTGTTCTCCGAGCGTGACACGCCCATGGACATCTTCCAGAAGGTCATTCACAACGCAGACAACCGCAACTTTGCGAAGGTTTTTGTGAAAGGCAAAGTGGTGCATGAGAACACAGTGTAGGCCATGTTTTGCTTGACCAAGCATATGAAAATACGTAAATCTTGTAGTGTCTACACCACTCACAGACGCTGAAGTGATACGTGGACGTCCAATCCAGAATTGCAATCTTCGCCAGCACCAAACGAATGCAGTTCAAGAACGACTTCCCGCTCCTGAAACCCGCACTCTCCTCACCGCACAACGACTTCTCAATAAACGTCTGAGCGTGCA
>JAGDFM010000472.1:899-28706 GCA_019155715.1 Phytophthora pseudosyringae
CCCCCCCCGCCCCCCCCCCCCCCCCCCCCCCCCCCCCCCCCCCCCCCGCCTCGCCGTGCTGCTGCCCAGTGCGTCGCACGACTCGTAGCGCAGCACCGAGGACGGCGTGGGTCTGCCCAGCTTCGATCTTTTCTGGAACTTGTGGAGCAATTCGAAACTCATGGTGTATGCCGATGGAGGCTACTGGTCCACCAAACTCGTCTTTGAGCACGTCTCCGCATTTTCAATTGTCTGGCAACAACGCCACTGCTCGGTCCGGACTGTACGCCAAGCTCGAAACCATGCTGCAATATATTTGTTTGCATACATCTCGTGGCGCTACTTCGTTTTGATTGACGAGGCGCAGAGCAAGTGATGAGTATCACAACGTGTTGTACGTTCGACGAAGCGAATGAAGCCTGTCTTACCCACCGATACATATAAAGCTACGGGTTCATCCTGTGGAAAGGTATCAGCTCTCATGAATCCTCGAACTTATCGAAGAATTCTCGTAAATAAGCCAAAAGAAAAATGTATGTTAAATCGCAAAGTCTTGTTCTGGAACTCTACGACTGCTTCTTGGCGAACCATCTCGATGAACGTCATTAGCGCCTAGGCGAGGTTACTCATGCAGCACAACGATCTTGATGGAGAGCTGGAAACCTCTATCTCGTAGCTGAGCCCCGCTCAGGTCGCCTTGAACAAGGCGTTCATCCATAATGGGGACGATTTCTTGGAGAATCGCGAACAAGATGCCTAACAGGTTGCTGGCCACCAAAAGTGGAGATGTCCAGCAGGTTGCTAGTCACCAAAGCAACACACCTAACGCCGAGATGCCTTCAGCTCAATTATTGGGTCAGTAGGTCGCCGTGAAGATCGCAATCGACTAGAAGACGAAGCGAACAAGGTAGAGACTAGCCCCCACATACGGATCGAGCGGAATCGTCTTCAGAAGCTTGACCGCTCTTGCGTAGCAACTAGACAAAGCAGTTAAAGTTAGTGATGATATTGTGGATTTGCATTTCCGAAGACTCGATTACAAGTGTACCGTGTCGTGAGGAAGCCACAATGACATGGATCTTGTTGCCGGTGCGGTGATCAGGAAAGCCGAACTCTGGTTTGGCCACTCCATCCGCCCAATGCAAGCAGTTCTCGTCACACAAGATCGCCCGGACTTCAGGGGTGAATTTACCACAGTGTAGACTGTAATATTCTGGATCGCTACGTCCCACCCAGTGTGCAGCGTCTGGACCGTGTGCTGCTTTCCATGCCCGAAAGAAGTGGAGGCTGCGGAAAGCTGGAAATTTACGGTGTATGGCAACAGACAGGTCCCGGACAGTGCCGTCTTCTTCCACATCCTCACGAAGGATACCTTCTTCTTCTTCGACAATTGCACAAAAGATGTATCGCATGCTGTTTCGTGTGTGCGCTGCAGTGGGAAAATCGGAATGAGCAGTGAGTGGAATCGCTGGAGCGATTCCCGCCCCTTTCTCGTATAGATCTCGACGAGAACGAATAATCCGTCACTCTGTTAATAAACATCATCCCTTTTCTTCTTCCCGGCGAATGACCGACAATTCCTCGTAAAATCGGACGTTGGAAAATAATCTACAAACTCATGACTGAGGAATTGGAAATATCTTAGGGGGCCAAGGGCGTTATCATAGTAGCAACACCGACCACTACGCGAAGCTGATGCCGGGGATGACAGTTAACTGCCTTTGTGGAAAATCTGTCGGACATTGTCATTGTGCGACGATGTCATGATCCTCCTGATCTTTCAAACATCAAAGCACCGATATAACGCAACTAGAAGATGGAACTAGAATCCGATCCCTCTTACCGGGCGGCGCCTGTTCACGAGCTCGCCTTGGTCTTCAGCCCTGAGCTGGCCAGGAACGCGTCAAGCGTGGCGTGGATTTCGTCGTGGTGCGGTAGCTTCTTCATGCGCTGCATCCAGGCCGAGAACTTGGGGTACTTGGAGTAGTCGTAGATGCCCATGAGATCGACCTGCACGAACTCGCAGTAGGCAGCGAAGTCCGCGACCGTGGGGTGGTCCGACTCGGCCACGAAGTCCTTGACCAGGAACTTCTCCATGAGCTCCACCAGCTTGGTGAGGAGAGTTGGCGTGTCCTTGATGCACACCGCCTCCTCGGGGGTAGCAACGTTCTGCTTGGTGTGCATGAGCGGCACCAGTACCTTGGGCGTGATGAGACGGGCGTTCGTGTGGTGCCAGTGCAAGTACTGGTTCACCTTGGCGTGGGCCTGCACGTCGGTAGGGTACAGGTCCGACCAGCCGAACTTCTCAGCCAAGTAGGGCATGATGGCGTTGCCTTCAAACAGCGAAAAGTCGCCGTCCTGCAGCACGGGGATCAGTCCGTTGGGGTTCAGCGCCAGGAACTCGGGCGACTTGAACGTGGGGCTGCCAAAGTCCGTCATCACCAGCTCGTGGTCCTGGTGCTTGAGTCGCAGCACCCACTCGGCCGCGCGACTCGGCTGGCTGATCAGGTTGGCGTACAGCTTGATGGTCATCTTGCTCGTGAGATCTTGGGGGCGAATCGGAGACTGAGTAGGATCTTTCGACGGATGGTGCAACCCACCCCTTCACTTCAACGTGACCAGGAGAGATGGCTACCTTTCTATGTAAGCACGATTGCCATGAGAGCTTCAACGAGGCGTTTGGACCAATCGCGGCGCAGCTTTCGCCATTGTGCCCAAATCAGAATTGGGAACAATGACGTTGCGGATGACGTTGTCAACCCACCTAAAAAACCGTTTTTTAGGTGGGTTGACGATGTCATCCGCAACGTCAGCGGAGCTCTTAAACAACATTATACCGCGCTCGATGACGTCATTCACAACGTCATTGCGCTCAATTCTGATTTGGGCACAATGGCGAAAGATTGGTCCAAACGCCTCGTGCTATCCGTTTTAAATAAATCGGACCGCGAGATAGGGCGTCAATTCGGAGGGCAAAATCGTTGAAAGCCACAATACCTTTAGGAATGCTGCTGCGCAGCCGGCACAGGATTGATTCGTTGCCGCATGAAGGCGTGGCACGCACCCAACTAAGTATATATTGTGATGGACTGAAGAAAGGTAAACGCTAACGAGTTCGAGTATTTCAAGGCGCTCGCTTAGCAGTGTCTTGTGATCGCTCGTTTTCGGGCTTTACCATCGATCGCTTTGTGCACGCGTGGTATTCATGAGCTCGGCCCGGAATGGGCCGAGCCTATGAATCACGCGGGCACAAAGCCATATTGGTCGCGATGAGCGGTCGCTAACATGTTGAATGTTGGGTGGGTAGGTCAAGCTGAATACCGTGCCTTAATTATTGTGGTCCTTGTTTGACGTTTCTAGTTTTTGTTATTCCTGACGCTGTGTTTGCCACAGCGTACGTCCACACTGATATCCATCAAGATCGCAACTCAATAGGACTTGGCACTGTTCGTACTGTGCAGCATTTCTCTCAAGCTGCTGCATTGCTTGTGGGGTGTAACCAGATGCTAATTATTTCGTGGTGGTATGCGAACAGCGCTATTGGAACATGAATATTGCGTGCTTTGTTTAGAAACTAAACCTTAAAAGATTTACTTGCACTATCTCAGCCCGCGAAGCCTACTGTAGTTATTAATAGTATGGATGCCTATAGGATAAATACTACATCCAGCGACGTTGGAGCCGTGAGTAATAGTAATATTTCAGCATATAACACCGTGGTTTTTTTTTCTAAGCTTTCTTTTACAATAAGACTAGGGTTAAGCGTTTCTAATGCGATAATAGGGGTTTCAGCGACGCGATTTCTCGACCAGCTGAGAGATCCCAATGCTTCGTAGGGTAGTTAAAAACCCTTCGTGGGTTAAGAGGTGGTAAATAACATTTATAGATGTCCCCGGCGGCTCAACTTTATATTTTGCTTATAGCAGGATCAGACTAATTTTTCATAATCGAACGTTTGAGTTAAAAAACAATTCAATACCTTTAGTTTTTCAACTCGTCAATAGCTGCACACAGTTTATGTGCCTTCCAGTAGCAAACTTGGGGGGTGGTTCCAGCAACCATAACCATTAAGTACGACCAACAATAGCCGTTCATTAAAAAAAACACGATCGAGGGGGAGATCGCACGCAGCACGGATCAGCGCGGAGCGGCGGGCAGCGTTCGCGAGGGGGAGGAGAAGCTTGACGACAGCACCTGGGGCCGCTGTGCACGGTAAGCATGGGTCTGCTGGCAACACGACGAGAAGGCAGAATGTCTAATGATTCACATGAATGCTAATTCCAGGTCTGCGCTTGCGGGAAAATGTGGTGGAGCAGATCCGCTAGAATTTTAGGGATCCAGACCCGCACGCACTGCGCCCAGACACCGACTCACGGAGGGGGTACTCCGACGGCCGTGTAGTTGCTGAGTGATTCACCTTGTGTACCCGTCGGCGGGCTGGTACAGCTCTCTCGTAGACACGAGATGCGCACTTGGTGAGCCTTGAACGTCCTTGTAGGGACTTGGGAGGTTGGTGGATCGGCGTCGGGGTTCCTTCACGCACGATCTGGTGAGGTTTGGCCTTGATCTTCTTGAGCAGGCCTTGTGGATCCGCAATAGAAACGCAGGATCTGGAGTCGTTCCTTCTTGAGTTGTCCTAATTCCCTTGTGTGGTTGTCCTTGTTCCTTTCCGGGGCTTGCCGCTTCCAATAGCGGGATCTTGAGGGAGTTGAGAGACCGAAAGGCGCGCGCTGCCGGGCCAAGCTATCCAGGGGCGGCCACGTGTACAGGAAAATCGCAAACTTCACTTCATCTATGTATGGGGACAAATTCCCTATACAATAGCCAAGTGAGTCTTCGACCGCAAATTTCAGTTCTGATTTAAGGTTAGGCCCCGGCTATCCTAAGCCCTATGATCCCTATCCCAACAGCTCTCCCTATAACTGCCTTGTTGTGGCCCGCTTGCGCATTCTACCTATGGACCCCTTCTCCCTCGAGGTCTCTTCGAGGGGTACGGCACCGAACTGGCCGGATCCGATACTACACCTTACCTATTGTCCAGATCCCGGATCCGTCCCGTATCTAGGATCTGTGTGTCTCACAGTCTGAATCCATCACTTTGGGGGATGCTACGGTTGCCGCCACCTGTGCTACCTCAACTGCCGCGTCGATCTCCATTTTTCCCAGTCTGTAATACCACATTCACCCCTGACACGCTGTGGCTGCCGCGCAACGGTAACGCAGTGTGTCACCTGATCTTCACAATCCAAGTCGCCGCCTACTGCGCAAGACATGGCGACTCCCCATGACGCCCCAGACTCCGCAGCTTCGCCTCGCGCCGCGGAGTTCGTCGGCCAAGGTCGATCTCCCGGCGCCCCTCCTCCATGCGTCAACTGCGATCACGCACCGTCGGACCCGTCAGCTGCCGCGACCCCCGTGGTGCTGGATCTGGATCCTCTGCGGCTTGCTGCGGTGTCCATCGACACGTTCTTGAGCTCCTACCACGACCTGCTTGCCGGACATCAACAGGCGCTGCGCGATCTCACCGCTGCGCGCGCCACAATGAAGAACTCCACGCGTTGGCGCAACCCCGTTGGGATATCGCTCGGAGGTTTGTGGACTTCGCTCAGCATCACTACGATGTGTCCCAAGGTCGCCTCCGTCAAGCAATCCAACGCGAAGCCGAGGGTACGCAAGCCAACGAGCGGCTGCGGATCGAGCTGTGAGGCTTCGGGGATCTGCGCGCTTGCTATGCCCTGCTTGAAGACACCACCACCGCGGCGTACACACGACTCCAAGATTACGCAGTGCGTCTATAGCGGCGTCTCGCCAACAGCCAGCCCTCCCTCGCGGCGGATCCGTCGACTGCTTCCCCTTCCTTTGTCCAAGATCTATTCGATCTGCGTGACGAGAACGTGGAACTGCGCCAGCGGAATATCGACTTCGAGTCAAGTTGTCAGACGGCCAATGCGGATCGCGACACGGCGCTCAAGGACCTCTTCCGTCTGCAGAAGGATCGTGCCGATCTTAAGCGTTGCTACGAGCAGCGGAAACCGCACATTCGTGACCTTGAACGGGAGTTTCAGCGTTAAAAAAACGGCCTACACCATGCGCGTCAACGGCTCGAGGGATCGACATCGGCTGCGGATTTTCAGACCCTGTGACTCGAGGTTCACGTGCGTGGTGAACGAGTCATTGAGCTCGGGAACGTTCTCGCCAAGGCCGAGCGGTGTCGCGAAGATATTCACCGCCTCTACGACCATACCGTCGGCAAGCTGGAAGTCGCCCACCGCGAGATCCTGGACCTGCGGCGCCAGTTAGGTTCGACCCAACGCCAGCACGCTCGCGCTGAAGAGGTTCTCCACAAGACGTATGACGAGTTTCGCAATCTCCGGTCGGATCATGATGTGCTGAGCCGAGCTCGAGACACGGTCGCTCGGGAGCTCAAGAGGGCACAACAACAGTTGTCGCGAGTTAACGCTCAGCTCGCTGCTAGTGGGAGTCTTCGTCAGGACCTTGACTTCGCTTCGGTTCAAGTGGTCCAGCTCTCCAGCGAGCGCGATCGGGCGATCCTGGATCGTGATAAAGCTCTCGCTGAGGGTCAGCGACATTTTCAGTCCCAGCGCAACCTCCTCGAGCAGATCTTGGACGTGCAGCGTGCCTATCAGCTGGTCCGGGACGATCTCGACCTCCTCCAAAACGGTCATGGATCTCTCCAGAGAGAGCACCAAGAGCTAGTTAGCAGCCATGACTCCGTCACGAGGGAGAGAGACAGTGCTCTCGACAACCTGGCGCTCATCGCGTCTGCTGCCATGCGCAGCTCTTCAGTCGCTCGCAGCTCACGTTCCACGTCCCGCAGCGATCGGACGTCGGTCAAGCGATCTCTCAGCCCACCTCCTTCTCTTCATGATCAAGATCCGACCCCACCCCGGAAGATGTTTCGTCCTTCTTCTTCTGCCACGCCAAGTTCGGGGGCGTCTACATCGACTCAAGAGATCCCTACGGAAGGTAATCCCGTCGGGTCTACGGTGGATCCTTTGTCCGGCTCCACAACTGACGCCGATGACGGAGGCTACGAGTTTCCACAAGGCGGATTCGAAGTCAGTGACACTGAATCCGACGCGGACTCGGCCGACTCTGACGCAATCTTCGATGACTCAGAAGACGACGAACTCAACATGACCCTCGCTCGTTCACGATCTGAGGCGGGCCGACGGAGTGTGGTATTGCAGAACACACAAAGACGTCAGATGTGGATCCAAACAACAAACACAACAATCGCCGAGTTAGTCGGCGCTTGTTGGCCTGTGCTGAGTTGTCCCCAGCGGTTCGGCCCTTCCGGGACAGCGGTGTCTCGCCTTCGTCGAGACCTGGCAATCAAGCCAATCACTCCGGAGGTCAGCTGAGTTCTGCTGCCTCCGTTCCTCCCGTGCCCTCCACCAAAGGATGAACGACGGCGCGCTAGCGCTTTTACGGGTCACCGAGAGCAGAGGTACTCGGCTGGAAGATTTAAGGTAACCGGGCTGTACGGTGTACCGACTCGCTGGACTCAGCGAGATTTGTTCCTTCGCGCTTGGCGAGACACGCCCTTCCCCGGGCCGACCTTGATCTCTTGGCGCTACCAGTCAACACCCTTCAAGCTATGCCTCTCGGGTGTCAACGGTAGACATAACGGGTCGAAGATGTTTATGCTGTGCGCTCGCGGACCGCCTACTGCCACAGGTGTTTGTTCGTGTTGTTGTTTGTGAATGTTATAACTTATGTCATTATGTATCATCGCTAACTTGGCATGTCGTATCTGACTAGATTCGAGATGTACGCGGCCAAGCGCAATTCCGGCGAGAAAGGTGACGCCAAATTCGACCACAAGACGGGTGCCATCGCCGTCATCCGGAACCTAAAGATCGTGCTTGGGCCTCATCGGCACCCATGGCATGCTGTCGTGATCGACCGCTTTTACTCATCGGCCTGCTCGCGATCGAGCTCCTCGGGATGAGTGTGTACGTCATCGGAACCATCATGACGAACCGCTTGGGCTACGACAGCAATGTCAAGGAGGGGCGGCAGACACGCCCTGCGAGTTGGTCAGCTCGAGCTGGTAGAACGGGCCGGAACTTCTTCATTTCGCTGCGGTAGATCGCCTTCCCGAGCAGTGAGATGACGCTCTTCATCAAACCTTTCGACGGCGGCTTCTTCGACAGCCACATGTCGTAGAACGAAGGACGCAACGGGAACTCGTGGGTTTGGTTGGCTTCCGACGGCGCCTCCTGACTGGCAAGTAAGGCTACTTGCTCGAGAATGCAGTTGAGTACCACCATACCCGAATACCCTTCCGACATGTAGTGGTCGGAGAACAGCATCAGTCTCCCTGCGCTGTCCCCTCGTCGATCCACACCGTCAGGAAGAACGGGAGCTGCGTACACCGATCGAACCCGACGTCGCACTCGTCTTCCGCGTACGTCTGCCATTTGTCAAAACTTCCCCCAATTGAACTGTTCTACTCGTAGGATGTTCTTGCCGGAGATATCGTCTAGAGTCAAATGCTCTTGGATTTCTGCCGTGAAGTCTTGGCTCTGGAGTTGTAGAGCTCGCATGCGCGGATGCATGTTGAACGTTTGCATGAGAGCCTCCGGCAGGAGTCGAAGCAGCGTCTCGGCATCTCCAGCAACGAGCGTCGAGTGCACAATCTTCATGGAGACGCGGTCGATGAGGGTCGTCAGGCGCTCAAAGCCTCGCAGCTTTATTTGGGGAGGATCGTGGCTCTCATCGTCTGCTACCATGGTTGCTGGCGTAGCTGTGGTGCGTCTTGCGGAGGTTCTTTGAAAGTGAGGGCTGCAAGTAAACCAAAACTACGAGAACATGAGCGCCACGAAAAGGAGGTGCGAGCTGTGTCTTTCATGCTTACAACCTGAAGTCATCCCGGAAAACGTACACTTCCTCCGTCATGTGAATCGTCATGGATTACTTTGATACGAGATCACGTGGTCTTTCGACACATTGTGCTGCCAACGCGCTCGCTTTCGTGGCTGTGAGGGGTTCCCATCGCATCGATTGAGCCTCTTGATTTGAGCAGCGACATCTCGTGGATTCGGATCAAGATGGCGCGTCTATCATCCGCTCTGGTATCCGCAGTATAGAGCAGGGATAATGGGACCGAAGACCACAAGCCAAGTGCGGCTTGGTCTTCAAGAGAGAAGAGAAGCAAGAGTATTCATAAGAGTATGGATTCATTTACGGCACACCATTCAACAAGCTTACAACACATGTGATATAAAACTACAGGCTAACATCCACATTCAGAGCCACGTGATTGCCGACGGAGCTTCTTGGGCTTCTCAATATCGTCGGCACACTGCGACTTCACCTCGTCCTTCGCTTAACGCTTTCCTGGCTCGGGCCCGCGGAGGGCCGGCTTCGCACCGCTGAGCTCAGTGAACGTCGGGGTGTCCTTCGGTTCCGAAGGAGGTGTGACCTTCTCCAGCAGAGGTGTCGGCTCAGCCAGGTGAATCTGGGCGAAAGCAGGGTCAACCCAGCTGCGAAGGCGACGGTTGTACTCTGACGGGTAGTCGTCCTGCGTCAATTCCAATTGAAAGGTATCTTCGGCGCCTTCGACCTGGATCAATTCCCAGTTGTCGTCGTCCGTTGCTCCTAGGGTCGTAGGAGCGACTTCAGGCTCGTCGTAGTTTTCTTCGTCCACTGGTGCGGGATCGGCTTCAAACTCCTGACCGGCATCGACAACAGGCTCAGGCCCGAGCTCCTCTGCAGCAGCGGGGATGAGCTCGCTCACGTTGCCAGTCTCCGGTGGGCCAGGGAGGAGCTTAGCGTCGTCGTAGTTTTGCTCAAGACCACGGAGTAGCTTCGACGTGGCTTGGGTGATTCTGGAGTCCACCTCGGCAGCTTGAGCTGAAGTCGGAGTGGCCGTAGACGCCACGAGGGCTGCTACGCAGGCAGCGCTCACGAGGAGGTTGTGGAGGAGCTTCATGGAGCTCAAAGAGGCTCACTTGGGCGCTTGGTGGGGTGCTTGGTGTTTGGTTTTTTTTATTGTGACGAAGCCAGAGGCATGTAGAGACTGAAGAGCTGTTGCCGTTGGCCTCGACAATTCCGCAACGCATACCAAACGGAGTTATATTTGCATGGCCTCGTCGTCAGTTCTGGTCTGATGCTAAGACTGGATATGACTGGGGATTCTCCTTCTTGGATGTATAAGGTGGTGAAGGAAAACTTCAAGTGCAGTTGGATGCACTTGCCATGTGAAATGTCAAGTGCACTCCAGCAAAACGTTTTGCGTACCAACAAGTAGACTACAATTAAAAAACCGAGTGAAGATGAAACAAGTGACAGTCCTCTTTTTCTTTTGCTCTCCATGAAGTTCATGGGCTCTCAACCGTTGAGTCAACGTGGTTGACAGTGTCAACTTGACACTCTCAAGAACGTCTCGTCTCCTGATGACTATGAACGATTTGCCGAAAGGCTTTGGCCTTGACGCGCGGTCCGGTCGCGCCAGCTTGCTGCCTATCCTCCCATTCACGAAAGCACCTTCGCGACTGCGGACGGGCTTAAACGAAAAGGTTACGATCCAGCAATGACTGGTAGCGTTAAACCACGACAGGTGAATCTGCGAGGCCTCGAACGCATGCTCGACGGGGTCTCCATGAAGATCGTGCACTCGATGCTCGTTGCTGGCGACGTCGAAACGCTATTCCGATTCCTACCAGCCGCACTCATGCGAACGTTCAACGTGCACCCGCGTATGCGAGCAATCCAAGTCAAAGGTGACGACTTCACGGCAGAAATCCAAGAGCCCGTGGCCCTCGAAGACATCTCAAGCAAAAACCTCCTGCGGTACTTCTCCCGATCTGAAAGTACCGAAGATACTTTCGACGACTGGCAGTACTATGCCGAACACGAATGCAACGTCGGGTTTAATCGGTACACGCAGTTCCCCTTTTTTTGTGGGCTGATAAGAAGGCGAGCCGAGCTCGACTCATGCTCTTCTCGAACCACTTCATGTCGGACGGACGTTCGGGTATGGCGGTGCTGCACTGTGTTCTTGAACAAGTGTCTCTTCTCTCTGGGCACGACAACCAAGTGGAAGACCTCCCAGTACATGTACACGAGTTCCCTGCGCCCTTCCTTCTACGAGATGTGGCTGTCAAAACTTTCTCCTCAACGGATTGTTGAAAGGCGTCATGCATGTGTTCGGGAAGCGATCTACCGCAGCGAGATGATGAAGTTCAAGCCTGTACTTCCAGCAAGAGACAACCAGCACGATTTCGTAGTCCCTCCAGTGAAGAACTTAACTTCATCATCTTTCATGGAAGGAGACCCTGTGTGCATGCAGAAGGCACTTGAGAAATGCAGGGAGGAAGGCGTCACCTTTGGCGGCGCACTGATGGCTGCTATAACACTCGCGTTCTACCATACAGCAAAGAGACAACAAGGCTTCCAGCTAGGACCTTTTAAGGTGCCAGTAGACATCGACTACAACATGCGCCAACGCATGCCATGTCAAACCGAAGAAGACCAGGTCGGCGCTTATATAGCATTCACCGGTCTAGAGTGGCTCGCCAGCGAAGGAATCGACATCAAGACGACTCGGTTCTGGGACCTCGCGCACCGGGCCAAGAGCGAGATTGACCGAAATCTTCGCAACTCCGTGACAGTGGCCGCCATGGCTATTGTCATTGACCAAAAGCTCAATTCCTAGAACAAGCCGTCGCTGGCAAAGTCTGTCAACATCCGCCATTCGCAGACTTCGGACGCCAACATATCGAACGTTGGACATTTTCCATACGCGAAGGAGCACCCACTTACTTCGAAAAGTGGGGAGGAGCATTCGCTTGTAGTGATGAATCTGCACGTGTACAACCCGATTCCTCACTTGGGCCCTTCTGCAGTTTTCTTCGTGTCGGCAGTCGAGTCGCTCTGCTATTCCATGGGGCACAAGTGCGAGGACGACGCAGGAAAAGCTCTCTTTACTGCGTGGGTCGCGATCTGCGAGCATATCGGCAAAATCGGAGCCGACGACACTCTGATGGATGTGCCGGAACATCGGAACATCGTTCTCTAAAACGCTTTCTCCACCTGACCATCCTGAGAGCCACGAAAAACTGTCTGTTGAGACTTGTCATGAAGGCCCGAAGTCCCACACAGCATCATTGCAGTCACAGCCCAAAGGGGTCATCACCGATACAACGCTGAGCCCAATTTTCTCTCCGAACTCCAAGTTCACCTTTGCATTGTCGAGCAACATTTACCCCAAAATTGATGTTTAACACCTTAACACCAGTCTTAATTTGCTCTCGTTCGAGTTCTGCAGTCAGAGCTGCCATCTCCGTCAACCCCGCGTGAACACTTGCATTTGCTACATGAGACCGGCAGTGCCTGGTGAGCTCCCGACGTCTCTGAACGGCCCACCGCACGATCCCGGACAAACTACCGGGCAGGTTACATCTTCTCGAGGGATGACCTCAAATGTATGTTTTGATGCCTATGCAGAGAAGTTTATGTGTTATGAACGCTCAAGGCCCATGCAAACGCTTGTATGAGAATGGTTAAACACGCTCAGTGAGCCCAGGCTATTTCTTAGCTGTAGGTCGTCTACATGTAGGGATCCGGAAGAGAAAGAACGTGCATCGGTCTGCTGGAGTTGAATTCAGCATTTCTTCCGGCGTATTGCTCCATGAAGTCAGAAATTGTATCTCGTGCTTGGTATGGAGATTAAGCTCGTCGAGCACTCGCTGGGATGAGACTCTCCATTATCCGAAACGCTGGAACAGGTCACAAGTATTTCGTTCGTGGAGAAGCAGATCGACATGAAACCTCGCGTCGCCGCTCGTGCTCGCCAACGCGTTCCTCTTCGTGGCGGTGAGCGCACGCTCTCCATGGTCGATGGGGTTTCTACGAAGATCGTTCACTCGATGCTCGTGCGCGGGGCCACTTCAATCTTGCTTCGGTATTTGGCGCCTGCGGTCATGAATACCTTCAACCTGCATCCTCGGATGCGTACGCTTCAGGTCAAGGGCGAGCGGTTCCTGGCCGAAGTTCGCCCACCGCTAACCCGTAACGACGTCACTTCCTTCGCCCTTGTTCGCGTTCGGATGGTCTCCTCGGTTGCAAGCGATGCCGACGACATGATGAGCGGGTGGGAGCAGTACGCGGACGACGAGTGCAGTATTGGCTTCGACCGGTTCAAACAGCTACCGTTCTTCCTAACGGTTTGGGTGGATGCAAGAGAAAGATCCGCGCGCTTGATGCTCTTCTCGGACCATTACATGTCTGACGGGTACTCTGGATTGGTAGTGCTTAATGGTATTCTGGAGCAGGTGGCGATACAAGCGGGAGGCCAACCAGGAGTCCCCCAGGACGAGCCCGAGCCGGAACAACCGCCGCTACAATTGCAGGAACTACCGCTACGGCCTTCACTGTACAAGATGTGGCTGTCCAGAGTGGCTTGGGCCAAGCCTATCATGAAAAAGCGTCGTGATTTTTTCAGGCCGACAAAGGTTTCGCGAAAGAGTGAGGAATTTCAAGCCGCTGCTACCTCCGCGAGCAGGACAGCACCAGTTCAGAGCTCCTCCCGTTACGAGCGGCACCACCGCACTGTTTTCGCAAGGTGACCCCGAGTGCATGAAGAAGGCAGTGGCGAAATGTAAAGAAGAGAACGTCACGGTGAGCGGAGCGCTGGTTGGTGTCACGTTGCTGGCGTTTTTCCACGTCATGAAGGAGAGGAAAAGCAATCCGTCGCACGAATGCTTTAAGCTAGCTGCAGATCTTGGATTCAACATGAGGCGACGAGTACCGAGCCCCGTTGAAGAGGATCAAGTGGGCATGTACACGGCCGTCACTTGCCTTGACTGGCTGGCCGAAGGAGTGGACATGCGAGCCACGGGCTTCTGGGATCTTGCGCGTCGCGCAAAGCAGGAATTCACAGAGAAACCAAAGCACACACTGGCGATGGTGCTTCCAACTGTGGTGATGGACAAGAAGATCAACTCGCAGATGCAGCAGTCGTTTCTGAAGGGCGTCTACCTTCCGCACTCGCTCACGTTGGATGTCAGCATATTCAACGTTGGTCGCTATCCGTACGCGACGGAGCACCAGCTATCAGAAGAAGACGACGGAATCCTCACTGTCGAAAGTCTGCATGTGTACCATCCGCTTCCACACCTCGCGTCGTCCGCCACGTTCTTCGTTAATGCTGTGGACGCGTTCAACTACTCAATGGCACACAAGTGCGAGAACGTCGTCGGGGAAGCGCTTTTTGCTGCGATTGTAGAGCTCTGCGAAGGCATCGGTCGCATTGGCACAAATGAAAAGCTTTTGGACGTGCTAAACCGCGTAGGACTTCGCTACACAGGACACAACTACACGTAGCATTTACGATGGAATCGTTGCTACCAGTGATGTCGCTTTGTTCATGTCTTCGATCCATATTTTTGTACAACAATGTAAGCAACGTCGAGTAGTTCATCGTTTGTTCAAATGCTTGACACGTGGTTCTGGAGTTGCTGCTGGTTTAGTCAGCTTACTCCAAGAGCGGCTCGACTTGGGCAAGCACGTCAGCCATTGTGGCATGTTGGTCGACCTCGCCGATGTGTTCACCGAAAGCTACGTACGCCTGGAACAGACGCTTGGCGTCGTCATCCTCGAGCTTGTGCAGCATGGAGTAGTTAAAGCACTTTGCCGTCGACACGTACAGGAACAGGCTCTCAACAGAGAGCTCACCAGCATCGCCGGGCTTGTGCATGGTCGGTACGGGTAGCGGCCAATGTTCGAGATGTTGACATCTCCACTACTTTTAAGTACTTAAAAGTAGTACTTAAAAGTACACGGGAGTTCTTGATCACGTGCTTGGAAAAGGCTCCACTGCACGAGTTCTTGACCACGTGCTTCGAAAAGGCTGTAGACACGGACGCAGCATTGAAGTTCTGGTCCGTGAAGATGTCGGTGAAAGCCACTCCAGGAGATTTGAGTCCATTTTTGATGTCCTGCTAGCAGGAACGGGCAACATCCCAGAATTTGGCCGTTTTGAAAACAATTCCAGGGCACTTCACGCTGTCCAGAGGCTCCAGAGACGCGAAGCTGCCGAAGACGTCTTAAGGAACCGGCGACGGGAGACAGATACGCAGATTCGTGCTCATGGTGAGGGTGACCATGAACCTCTTGTGAGCCCCACCGAATGGTGTTTCTGAGAGGCGTGGAAGTAGGCCACGATCACAGCAGCACTAAGTGCGCCCGAGTATGTGCCTCCCTCGAGCCTGCAGCGCTGGAGTACCTCTTTCACGTTCTCTGAAGCTCTCGACTCGAACAGTGCGTAACTCGGATTGCTCTTGAAGGGGTACATCATGTCCGTCTGGTCCGAGAGTGCAGGCAGCAGCGGATTCGTGTGAGACGTGAGGACGCTCTTAATCACAGGTACCAACAACTTCACCGTCATCTTGGTAAGTGGCGTCGTGAACGTATAGTTGTCCAGCCAGAGGTTGTAGGGCGACGCACGATCGGGGTACTGCTTGGGCTCGGCTGGTGGGCAGCGCCACGTAGTGCAACGTGTCATTGTCAATGACTTATTGAGGATTGTCGTGATGGAGGTGCCGTCACACATGTAGTGGTCCGAAAACAGGAAGAGCCTCGCCATGTCGTTCTACTCGTCGATCCAGACTTCCATGAACGATGCGAACTGCTCGTAGCGCTCGTACTCTTGCTGCACGTGGCGTTTCCATCCACCCGCCTGCTCTTCATCTCCTTCCGTTGATCGAACGCGCAGCAGTCGACGTCTTCGACAGTAATCAGCGGCTGGACCTCCGCCTCGTGGAACGCGCCCCACGCGTCCTCCACTTGCAGTGCCCGCATCCTCGGATGCAAAAATGAACGTACGCAGTCGGGAGGTGGTGCTCTAGAGTCCTCACAGGCCCCTTGGCAACCAGCACGTGCGCCACTTTCGTCGGCGATTCGTCCACCGCAGTGTAGACCCGTTCGAAGCCGCGGAGCTGTACGCGCGCCTTGCCATTCTCCGCCGTTCGAACAAGAGGCGGTGCCATCTTTCTCGCTCTGGTCGACTCGAAGCCTGTTGGCGAGTGCCCATTGAAGCGCATGCAATGGGAAGTCTCAACTACGTTGGCCTGAGCCTCAGCAGAGACGGGGCCGCCACGTACGCGTCCTTGATGTCTACGGTACTGCTGCTGCTGGTTGGTCTCCGATGAGCGGCTACCCTGGCGACTCGAAGGCGCTGGGCGTGTTGCTGGGCTTCCAGCGCGAGATCCGCGCGTTCGTGGCGTCGTCGGACCAGCGCAACCTGTCCAGCGTGTCGTGGTGGCTCTATCGCTCAGCGGGGGGAGCTCCAACCACCACTGGGCGCGGGGCGTGGCCGACGGCCGACGGGCTCCACGCTCTGGCGCAGCGTCTCCATGCTCGACTGGCAAGAGGAGGAGGCGGACGCAGCAACAGGAGGACGATGAAGCTGCGACTGACTGTAGCGCAAGTGCGCGTGCTGCTCCGCGACCTGCTGCTCGTGGCGTCCGGACTGCGGCCGTCGTGTCTCGTGGACTGCTGCGCGCTGACGAAGGAGCTGGCGCGGCTCTTGCTGGACGGCCTGGCACACGAGCACGATCCGGACCAGCAATGGAGCGACGTGCGTCACGTGCGCGCGGTGCTGCTGGACGGGAACGTCTTCTTCGTGCACGTGGACGCTTTCGTTCGCGAGAAGATGGCGACTGGGTTGTTGTGGCAGCAGATGGTCGTGGACGTCAGCGCCCGCCTCGCGCGGCCTAAGCGCATCAACAGCAACAGCTCCGATGCCGACGCTGCGAGGCTGAACGCGCTCGCTGCCTGGACCGTCGGCGCGTGCCACAACCTCCTCGCCTCGACAGCCTCTCGAGTGCTGGAATGGGAGCGACCGGCGACTTTGAACGCCACTGCGCTGGCCGGCATCTTGCTGTGCTACCCGTGCGTGTACGACGTGTCGAGGGGCGATGGAGAGGACGCTGCAGACGAGTGGAGCGAGCAGGACAACTGCCTCGCCATGTGCCCGCTCTTTCTGCTGCAGACCGCGGTCATCCTGTACGTATCATTTTCATGAACAGTACCAGCTCATTGCCAGCCTCTGAGCATTGTTGTCCTCTGGCTCGCAGGCCTCCGCAGCAGCTGGAAACGGCGCTGCACGAGTTCTCCGTGCCGCAGCATCTGCTCCACGACCTCAACGACCAAGAGCACGAACAAGAACTTGGTGTCGACGTCGACTCGTTGGAGTTGCCGCTCTTGAAGCTGCTTCGAGCGCGCTGCCGACTGCAATTGCAGCGAGCCATTGGCCAAAGCTACTTCGCGGCATCCAACGCCCAACCGCAAGTGCGTGTCGGAACCCGGACGCTGCCCCGCGTCGCACTGTAGGTCGCAGCTCCGTCGCATCGTGTACTGTTGAGTTACCTACTTTCAGTATGGTGTCTGTTATACGGAAAATAATTTGTTGGTGTGGCGCACACAACGCGCAACGTACTTGAGCCCAATCCAGAGCCCAGTTTGTAACAGTCGTCGCCATGGGCGCGTCGGCCTCCCAGCAGCGTCGGCTCTATCGTCCGTGTACGTGAACCCCTCTCCATTTCTCTGCATGTGCACAGGCAGCAGAGGCGCCCCCCTCCCCACCCCTACTGCCGGCATCGAGGCTTAACCACTGACGTTAACCTCGTTATCTGGGTGCGCAGTTAACGCCGGGGAGTTCACAGTCGCGTGGCTCACGTTCAAGGTGGGATGCAATGGGGTTATATCCGATAGGTTAATTAACCACTTGCTTAACCTACTGATATGACTGCTGCAGGGCGATGCCGTGGAGGACGAGGAGCAGCGCTACGTGGCCAAGAAGGAGGGACTGCTGTCGTCCAAGCTGCTGCGCGGACTCTTCGGCGGTGAGCAGCTCTTTGGAGAGAGGGCTTGAGGCTGCAAGGTGGAGATTTAATTGGTTGATAATGGCCGCAGACACGACGATGCAGTGCTTCGAGGAGGTGCCCGGGGACTCCATTCCCAAGGAGGCGTTCGTCTGCATCTTGGCGCTGTTCTACGAGTACGTGGGAGCTGCTGGTTTTGGGCTGGGGATTAGATTCTGATTTTTCTTCTTCTTTATCTTGTTGCGTTGCGGGGGGCAGAGGCAATACAGAGGACCGGATCAGCTACATCTTCACGATGTACAACATCATTTTCACTGGGGAAAAGTGCGTTGTTGGTTTTCTTGGATTGACATGGGGTGGCAGAAGATTTCTGACTTGTACTTACGGTGGGTGTTGTTGGTAGCAACAACAACGGAGAGGGTTTCATTGCGGAGAAGGACTATCTGTACTTGCTCAACTACCTCGAGGAGTACATGCCGCTGCCGAAGCAGCTCTACGCCGCGTTTGAGGAGTGCATGATTCCGATGGCGGGACTGTTGTCAAACTCGCAGTTCATCTCATGGGTGCGCCAATATCCCGACGTCATGGAGGTGAGTGCGAGGACTTTAGGCGATGTAGATTTTTTCTCGGCCTGATTTTATCTAATACTGTGCCATATTTTGCCTCGCTGTTGTAGTTTCTCGCTATTCATCTTCCTCCATCTCCACTGCCTGGAAGTCCCATTAGCTCCATCCGCATGAGTGATGAGTTTCTGGCTAACTCGTAAGTTGCAGCCCTGTTTATTGTCGGCCTTTTGCCATTTTACTAACAGAGCGAGTACGTGAAAAAAAAAATTCCAGGGATCCCTTGAACAACAGCCCATCTTGCCGAAACGACCCAACCCGGACTCCTTTTAGCAGTTCTTTTGACTTCATTGGCGGCGAAGACAGCGGCGATGAAGATTCGGATGGGATGTACGACTCCGACCACCTTACAGAGATGGAGATGTCGCAAAGTTCATTTCGCCATAGCTCCACTTCGATGAACGGGCATGACGAACTGACGAGCATCTTGAAGGAGGCTGGTGCCGTGCACGATGAGAACACTGGGCGTACGAGTGATGTAAGCCAAAGCGGACAACGCCCAGATTCGGCGTCGGTACCAGTATCTGCGCGAGACCCATTTTATCCACCTGATGATTCAGCGACACCATCACGGCGAGGTCAGGGACGACCTGGAGCCTCGCGCTCGCGTGGCGTTCAAAAGATGGGAAGATACATGGGAAAAGCTGTCGGTGGTGGAATTTCAAGAGTTGGTAACGTGGGCAGAAGCATCCTGCATGTCGGGAAGTCCCAGGGTTACAACCAGCACGACCACCCCAGCGATGATCCCGCAGCAGTTGAACTGCTATCCGCGGGTTATTCGTTCTCGTCAGAGTCACAGAGTACGAAGAAGTATGTTTGCGGCTACCTGCACAAGATCAGTGACAGCAAGTGGGGGAAGAAGCGCTCATGGCACCGAAGGTGGTTCGTGCTTGATCGTCATCGTGGCGTGCTCTCGTACTACCGACACAACCCGGCCAACCACATGCCAACTTCATCATCGTCCCATGGCAACATCGTTCACATGGCGGATTCTCCTGTCCCGACTGGAAAAGGTTTGGTTGTTTCCCAGCCACCTGAGACGAAAAGGCAGTCGTTTGGGTCACCCACGCAGGTGCCGTCAGCTCTGGACAGCACCACTGGTGATAACAGCGATGACAGCGCTGGACGCTTGAGTGGGTCGACGGTGGAAGCGAAAGAAGCCGCATCTGTCGTCCGAAGTGCCACAACCATCGAGGACCCGATTAATCCGGGCAAGCAGCACGAGCAAGATCAAGATCAAACGCAAGAGCAGCAGCAAACTCTGCTGTATCTGAATGAGGCCCATCCTTGGTATCGTGGTGCGCTGGATCTGAACATGGACAGCGTGTCTTTGCTTTTCGAGAAGACTCTAGCGAGGAATGCGCCGACGCGTTATTTCTTCCAAGTCTCGACGTTATCTCTCCACGATATCGACTCGAAGCGCGGGGTTCAGTACAAGGTACGAAAAAGGAATAGTGTTTAGTTGTGGGTGCGAGGCTGACAAACTTCTGTGACATGCTTCGCTTGCAGTTGTGCGCGGACACGGAGACAGATTTTGATCTCTGGACATCTGCGATAGCCGAGGCCATTAACAGGAAAGACTCTCAAAATGGGAAGGCGAATAGTGGTGCGCCGGTACTTTCACATCAGCAGCTCTACCGGCAGCGTCTCCTGCAGAAGCAAATGGAGGAGCAAGCAGCACAGCAACGTGAGTCGGAAAGTGACCATGAAGAAGCAGCTGATAGTGGCCACGATTCGCCACCCCCAACTCTCGGACGAGTCTCTCCAGGTTGCGATGGCACTCCTGAAGACGGACAGGCCAATGAGGGATCTCCATCGTCACATCCGAAGCGGAAAATCCCGCCTCGCATCGTAACGCAGTTCTCATCGGGACCTGACAGCGGACTGCCTGACGCCTCGTGCTGGCACCTTCACATTCACGTCGACGGAACCAAACAATGCCTCATTGTCGGCTTCATGTTGAACATTGTGGCGATTCGTTGCCTCGCGAGCGAGCACGTGCTCTGGAAGTTGTTCGTGTGCATCGCTGTCACGTGCATCTTTGTGGCCAGCATTTACAATCCGAGACTATTGCATCGTCCGCGTCACGGAAGTATCGGTGGAGGCTTCTCTGGCTTCAGCGGCGGTATTGATAACGCCCTGCTCGGCACGGACGTCGCACAGTGCAGTGATCCAGAGAACTGTTGCCTGCACAAGGTTTCAAGTCCGATGGGCTCAGACCGAGCCGATAATGATGGCAGCCGTGCGGAAGGATCAGGCGATGCGCCTCACCGGCGCCCCAGTGGCGCTGGTAGTCGACGATTTGCGAAGTTTCCTATGGCTAGTACCATGAGTCGATGCGAGATGCAAGCAAACGGGCGGTCGAGCAACGTGGAACATTCATGGACGACAACACGGGCTGAAACCTTCGCAGTTCGCAGCTCGGACTACAAGAAGTCGCGGAAGAAAGAGGTACAACTCGACCCCAAAAGTCCACGCTGGCTGCTTTGTAGTTGACCAATGTGTTTGCTCTGTTTGTAGCCGTCCAAGCCAGCGCTCTTCGAGTTTATCGGAGCTGACCTGGTTCGAACCGATAGCAAGTTCGATCTGATCTCCCAGCGCGTCGAGTTCCCTCCGGAACATGAGAACAGTCGGCTCTTCATTCTCAACGCTCAGGTAACGTGGCAAGCTCTTGTCAGGCAGTACGAAAACTTGCGCGTCTAACTGACTGTGTGTGCAGCTTCCGTCGTACGGGCCGAGCGTGTGGGGGGATGGAGCTTACGATGGCCCAGGCTACAGCTTGGCTCTCTACTGGAAGATCCCAGACGAAATCTTCGAGGTGCGTCTGGATCATCTCTGAATCTTCACAAGCCGACTGTGATGTTAACTGTGTCCGCCATTGCAGGGGCTGAAGAACCCCACGACCACGACGCTCAAGCTCTTGAAGCGGTTCCTGGAGGCCGGCAACGACACGTCACTGACCGATCGC
Source organism: Phytophthora pseudosyringae (assembly GCA_019155715.1). Taxonomy (NCBI): domain Eukaryota; phylum Oomycota; class Peronosporomycetes; order Peronosporales; family Peronosporaceae; genus Phytophthora; species Phytophthora pseudosyringae. The sequence continues at coordinate 22,325 of JAGDFM010000472.1, forward strand.
TTCAAGGTAATCGCGCAAGTGACGAACCAGGACGAGTGCGGCATCACGGGCATGGGCAAGAAGCTGCTGGTGAGCCACAACGCGACGCCCGTGCTGACGCGGCCGCAGCACCGCATCTACCACTTCAAGGACGGCACCACGGAGATCGTCGTGGACATCCACGCGTTCTCGTACATCGCGCGTCGCGGCATCCACTCGCTCATCGACAAGACGTCGCGCCTGGTGATCGACGTGGCCTTCGTGATTCAGGGCGAGACGGAGGACGAGCTGCCCGAGCAGGTGCTGGGCTGCTGTCGCCTTGACCGCGTTAACGTGCAGAAGGCCGTGGGCCTCCCGTGCTGAGGCAGCAGCAACAAGACAGCGTGTACAATAAACTGCGCTACGGTCACGAAAGCAACTAGACCGTCGTAACACTGCGGCTATCACAGCCGTGATAAAAGGAATGCAAACAGTGTTTAGATGGAGGAAAGGTCAGTATTTCTTGTTATGCATCAAATACTTGGAATATCAGCCCCGAAAGATGGTTGACAGAAAATAAAACTCATCACTCCTTTCCTCGTCGCCGTGGACTAGCTAGATCTACCATACGCAAGTACTGAACGTGCCAGCTAACTACTTAGTGGTGTGGGAATGCTCGGAGTAAGGTTCTCAACAACCAGGGCTACTACCCCCCGGATTCAGAAACTCTAGTCTGAAAATGAAAGGTTGGATCATCATTGCATTCCCGAAGGCTCAATGAGCAGTTAGTCACACACACAAATATCTGGCTATCTCTCTGGGGGTCCTGTTGGCTGCGGGGCAAAAGTCGGAATGATCAAGGCAAACCGAAGGTCGGCGACCGTTTCATGCGGGCCAGTCATTTTGGACCGGCCTCTCTGTGGATAATGGGGTGGACCACCCAGATAGATATAGGAAACAATATGCCATACTGAAATGAGCTCATGTAGTATTCGTACTTAATACTTCCTCCGGATTTGAAAAGAGTGCAAGAATGGTCCGTCGGGCACTTTGAAACTTGATAGGATACCTGTATTATATTCATGAGGTACAAACATAAGCAAAACCTGCTATATACTGATAGCAGCGTCTTCGTGGAGAGCTTTCCGTCAAAAATAGCCTATCCATTATCACCTATATTAAACAACTAGGGCTCGTAGCATAGGCTGGGATAGCAACGATAACGAAGAATGTATTGTTAAAAGTAGCGGGCACGACCTTCAATAGAAGCTGTAAGAGCCATCAAGTCAAGGCGAGGGGCGAGAAAGAGTGGTCGGGCGGCAAATGGGTGTACCATTCACGGAGTAGGTCAGCTCGCGGGAGGGCAGCATCGTGTAGGATATCAGACCCGACGCCGATAGAAGCACAGCGGAGATTGTTGTAAGAGGAGAGGATGCCATCTTTGATAACGACAACGATGCCCTCAGAAAAATCACCAGAATCACGAGCGAGTTGGCCCCACGTAGTGCAGACCATTTGAAAGTCCGAATCGTCCACAAGCAGGATCTCTCGTTTCTCGGTTGCCTTCCCGCGCTTAGTCGCAAGCCGCTTCACCGCCCCCACCCCATGCACTACGGCAATCGTAGTTGCCACGGACGCATCCGGTAGCGCGGCGATATCAGCAAGACGAACAGTCAAGATGTGGGGGACGGCGGAAAGAGCAGCCACGTGATGTATATCGGAGCCCGACCCGAACGAGATCTCGACGGTGTTCTCCGAAGAGAAAGCTCTCTTTACGCGCCCTCCAGAGAAGTAGCAGGTTTTCCCCGGGACAACGACGTCACGGTAAGCAGTGACGGCGTCATTGAACAGAGTAACCCGGGTGCACCCATGAAGCGTATCAGCAATATATATGTCTTGCAGAGTCCCTGCGGCCTGCCAGGTTTTCCACGCGCGAGCCTGGTTTCTCGCAATAACACACGCCACGATAGCCCAGGGCGACGGCGTGCTCGGCTTCAAGTCTCTGATACGAAAGCGTGCAGTGGGCACCGATTGAATAGATCGTGCGGGCACTGTGGACGCGTCACGGCTACCGACGCACGGTGCTTGCGCCGCAGACTGATCAGAAGCAGCGGCGCCGCCATTTGCTTCTTCTGCAGTAAGTGCATCGGCAACGCCAGCGCTGGAAGCTTCATCTTCGGAATTTGCAGCAGGGGACACGCCGGAGGCGAGGGAGCCGCCGGAAGGCAAATCTTGGTGTACAGGGTGCGCGGCGCGCGCGCCAGTGTCCTCGCCGCATGACTTGGATTCGTGAGGGGAGTCGCGGTCGATGCGGCCTTCACATTTTGATGCAGACAAAGCAGTGCAGCCCACAGAACGCCCGCCGGGAAGACCGTCGTCATCCGAATTTCCGATTGTGGATGTTCCAGGTTCGGGAGTCGCAGCAGGCGAGATGCCGGAGTCGAGGGAGCCGCCGGAAGGCAAATCTTGGCGTACAGGTTTTGCATCGGAAATTATATCGCTGCCGAGCGATATAATTTCTACTTGCGCGTGTCGAGCTTCGAATCGCGACACCGTATTATATCACGCGTTAAGGACTTGACTCTCCTTTCGAATACTTGAGCCGACAGCGCAGGATATTGAACGGAAACCTTCAACCGAGCTCTTGCACTGTCCCGAAGAGAGAGCGGAAAGTCCTCAAACATGCACTCTTTTCTGGCAAAAACACAATTCGAATCATTCCACGCCGTTTGTTCACGCAAAACTGCAATCCGGTGGAGCAGCAGGTCGTCGTGCTCTGGTGGTGCAATAGTCACCCAATGCAAGGCAATACCGTAGCGATAACGCATCGCACCGAGTTTCGGCCGGGTTGCCGCCCTCTCAGAAGGCGAGAACGGGACACTACCACCAACCAAAGAGAGCAGCCTCAGTAGCCCTGCCTTAAGCCATTTTGCCTCCGTCGACTCCGGGTACTCTGTAGCGAAAGCAAGAGCCTCCTTAAATTTCTGCGTGCCGATCAGATCTCCAACTTCTTCATTGTTTTACCATGCGTGACGCCGACACGAGCAGCTTTCTGCACAGCTGCGTGACGCTGCATCTGATTAAATAGCATCGAAGTGAAAGCCACAGATTTCTCGAAACGACCGCCCCAGTAATGCATAAAGTGGTCGACATAGCGCTTAGGCAGAGGACCGGAAGAAAGAGGACGCGATCCAGCGAGAAACAAATCGGGAAATACGCTAGCTAAAAGCTTTGCATTGATGACCCATTCCACAAACGGCGACCGCCGCGCAAGCCCAAATAGAAGTCGCTTCGGCTGCGCTCGCTGCCACCAATCGCTGGCATTCAGCAATGTCCGCCGCGCCGGGACAATCATCGAGCATCGTCGAAATTCGTGACCGCATCGCTTCTCCATCTTCCCCGCAAAGCGCTTCGTCCCCAAAGACAAAGGACGCAGGGTCAACGCCACAGCAATAATAGTACGCTAACGCGAGACGCGGGTCTTGCAAAAAATGCTGGCTTTTTGCTAGCCATTCAAGCTCGTCGCTGGTAGCGAATGCGCATCAAGAATCCGATCGCTCAATTCCCGTGATGTTTCGTCATTCTGAAGCCGGCGACGGTCACTCCGCTCCCGACGCGCCTGGCGCTGGCGGTCTGATCTTTCTTGCTCTACAGCACCGCTCTCGCGATCATCGCCCCTTAACGGTGTCAGCGGACACAGCTGTACTCCCACCGAAACCTCTGCGCTGCTCTCACTTGCTTCGCTGACTTGCAATCCCCGCTGACGAGCGCGCCGCTCTCTTTGCTGAGCGTTCCTCCTTGCACGTCTCTCCTCGGCAACTGCTTCGCTGGATCGCTGCTCGGGCCGCCGCGCACGCCGCTCTCTCTGCTGCGCGTTCGTCCTCACCCTCGCTTCATCGTCGACACCCCCGCTTGTTGGGCAACCCCCACGGGGGCAATGCGACCCTGTTCGTCGCCTTGTTCCTCGTAATTCAGCCACGCCCGCCTCTGATCCTCCATTCTCGTACTGATCCTTCATTGTCTTTAGCTGCTGGCGAGTCAAGTCCCCCATCGCGGCAGAATGACAGCCCGCGACAACAGTATTGCCATCCACGCTCGTTTTCCCTTTTTCAGAAAATGCACGAGAACACCAGCAGCCTCGGTTTACCGGCTTCAGCTACCGGCTTCAGTTACCGGCTTCAGCTACCACGACGAATTAATCCGATTTGGGCTGTCCCTAGCCTTCCAGGCTATCCCAGTATGAATATTGAATATTAGATGTTTCAATAAACACAGAGAGCGGTAGGGCTAGCGCTTGGGTGTCGGAGACGCCTCTGGATTCGGGGTAATGGCCTAATATTAGCGAACGTTGTTATTGCAATACCCCAATATAAACACTTTCTAATTATTGATAAGGATAAACAACATCACTTTGTGGGGTGTGAGTGTATCAAGCCCTTCGGGGACCACTACAAGGTATGTCTCGGCTGTCAAAGTAGTTACCGAGGTAGCTATAAATATTGTAAAGACTGTCGGGACCGAGGCTTAACATCTTTTACCGATAAGAAGCTAAGTTTTGGTAAATATAAAAGGAGCACCTAAATCGCTATTAGGAGTTGATGACAAGTACATTCAGTTTATTTTCGAGTGTAGCACTGTATCAGAGACATCTAAGAAGGATTTAGCTCGTAATTTACTCCCTAGAACTGCTATCGGTTTTGGCAAGCACAAGACCAAATCGTTCGAATGGGTCAAGGCAAACGATAAGCACGACTATTTTTGGCTTCAAAGTCTTGACAAGCCGTTTGCCAAGTATCTCTGAATTAGTTAGTTCCAGATTGTTTTTTAGAGGTCTAGAATATAAAGTCGATTTTGAGCGAAAAATCTATACTATAAAGACGATTCTTCGAGGACAAAATACAACAACTGATAATATACAGCAAGTATGTTTGCCTATGAGCTTGAGGGTTTAAGGTTCGTGGGAGAACTGGAAAGATGGTATATGTTAGCAACGTTTCCCACCCTAAAAACTGAAACCTAGTATCTAAGCACTACAACGTTTCTGTCGATAAGCTCAAGAAGCATGTTTCACTTGTCTACAAGAACGACACCAAATACCGTTTTACAACGGAAAGAATATGGAGTCGCATGTGTATGAGGGTACTCAGGCCTCAGAGTTCTATGACAAGCTTGAAAATGTTCTCTCAAGTCAGAAAAATGCTTCAAGGTCAACAGTGCTCTCGGCTATGATCTCATCAGTAAAACTGATGATAGCTTTAGTCAATATTGGCATCCTAACATCTCGAACACGGCTGTATTTGAGAGACGTGTTGCCATTAATTGCAAGGCTGATATCCGTAAGAAAGTTATTTCTGAGATCCGTTCGATGGAGTTAGCAAGCACTAGCTCCGAGGTCGGGATGCCTTTCCAGTTCTATGAACGCCCTGGCAAGGTCCTACAAAACGCCCTGAGTCCGAATGGCGGCAATTTTGTCGGCTTTCGTGCTTTGAGGGTGAGAGAGGGTCTTTCGTAGGACTTGAAGCCCCAAAGTATCCATTTATGGATAATTTTGTTTAGCTGTACATGTGGATTATACGGTGCAAATTATCCACCTTTTTATGATTTTGTGCAGGTGGATTCATACGAGGCTTCGAGTTCAGCCGTGTATGGATGAAATATTCAAATAGTCCAATAGGATAGATGATATCATGCAAATTGATACTTTGCGGATGTGAGACCTGCCAACGGGGAGAACATCAACTTGTCCCATTATCCTATCTGCACTGCCACCGATGCCTGGGCGAGGTTCCTCGGTGATAGTCGGGATGTCGACGAGACTGCTGAAGAAGGTACGCGTACCAAGATTTTCGTGGCTCTCTGGGAACGTGGTCATTGGCTGGTCGACTCCAGTGTTATCATGGGTCTACACCCCGACCTCAATCCTGATATGTCTGTCGAGAAGCCCGCTGAGCTTCTTGCTCTCTGGTACGAGTACAGCGCTGGTCGAAAGCGTCGTCGTGACTTACTCCGTTTGATCGTGAAGCTCATGGAGAAGGCTCTTCACGAGGCTATGACTGCTAGCTCCGCTACTGGTCCTGCTCTACGTCTCGACCCGGAGTTCAATTTCGACCCCGCAGTGCCGATGTATGCCCAAGTGAACTGTGGTGTTGGGTTTTGACCGAACTGGAACGGCTCGGTCGTCAAAGCAACCAGCGCCGAACCTTTCGGTGAAAGGTACTAACCCGCTCTGATTGGCCAATCACATTCCCCGCGACCGAGTGACTAGGAGGAATTAGTGACAGAGCTCCCAGCTGGTTGTAATAAACCGCCAGCCGAGGGTTCTGATTAGGTTCTGTACCCATCTCTTATCCGCACTTAGTAGGGGCCGATCGTATGCTCGGTCTCTATAGAGTCAGGTCCAGGATCTCCCACAGAGATCTGTTCA
>JAGDFM010000473.1:3399-32645 GCA_019155715.1 Phytophthora pseudosyringae
GCTGGTTATGGGCTTGAGCAACTGCGTTGCGATTCGACTGACTTTGTCAGTCTTGATCAAACTCACCATGAGCGCTAATATTTAATTTCCTTGAAAGTATATTAGCATCCATATAGATTCAACGATGGCCGAAACTCAACTATCCGATCAATACTTGTACCAGAGTTCGCTCCAGAGCGACCCGGAGATCAAGGTATCCTCTGGCAAGCGGGTACCGTTTGTAATCAATCTCAACCAGGGATCGTACCAGAATGGAGTAATTACTATCGATGCGACGTCTCAGCTCAACGGCTCTGAAGGTTTTGCTTGCCTCTGCGATGCGTATCTCATGCTACCGTACAAGGTATCTATGAAGAACGGTGCTACTTCCCAGACAGCTGCTGCTAGTCGTTTCTGCTCTACGCTTAAATGCGGTAATTGGAATGTAATCGATAGCATGTCTTTGGAGCTTAATGGCAAAACCATCGTCTCAATGGCGGACTATAAGATGTTTTGGAACAACATTCGAGCTCAGACCGGCTACAGTCCCCAGTATGTTGAGAAGCNCAGCTCAACGGCTCTGAAGGTTTTGCTTGCCTCCGCGATGCGTATCTCATGCTACCGTACAAGGTATCTATGAAGAACGGTGCTACTTCCCAGTCAGCTGCTGCTAGTCGTTTCTGCTCTACGCTTACATGCGGTAACTGGAATGTAATTGATAGCATGTCTTTGGAGCTTAATGGCAAAACCATCGTCTCAATGGCGGACTATAAGATGTTCTGGAATAACATTCGAGCTCAGATCGGCTACCGTCCTCAGTATGTTGAGAAGCATGGTGCTGAATCGTTCCTTTACCCCGATGCTGCTCAGTCAGCCTTGTACAGCTCTGCTACAAGCTCGACAACTGGCGATGGATATACTAACACAACTGCATTCTCGTCGTCGTTTGCTACTACCGGCCCCTCGGCTGGCGCCAGCGTCCCTAACGATGGCTACGTTCGACGTTTGTTGTCCAACCCTCCCAATGCGGGTACTGATTTCTCTACATCGTGGCCTTCGCTTGGTGGAGCTGCTGCATCCACAAATATCGCGAATCAAACCGCTCGCGGTGCTTTCGTTGCTGGAGCGTTGACTGCTAACGNAGCTCGACAACTGGCGATGGATATACTAACACAACCGCATTCTCGTCGTCGTTTGCTACTACCGGTCCCTCGGCTGGCGCCAGCGTCCCTAACGATGGCTACGTTCGACGTTTGTTGTCGAACCCTCTCAATGCGGGTACCGATTTCTCTACATCGTGGCCTTCGCTTGGCGGAGCCGCTGCGTCTACCAACATTGCTAATCAAACTGCACGGGGCGCATTCGTTGCTGGAGCGTTGGCTGCTAACGCAATCATGGGTACGTGGAACTACATGCTAAAGAGCAAGCTAACTGATCTTCACCCGATCTTCAAGGAGCTTGACCTCTTGGCCAATCCTCAGATTCGCCTTCGATTCCGTGTGAACCAAGGTTCGTCTGTTGTTGCCGTGGATGCTGGCAAGGGCATGTCTNGCGGAGCCGCTGCGTCTACCAACATTGCTAATCAAACTGCACGGGGCGCATTCGTTGCTGGAGCGTTGACTGCTAACGCAATCATGGGTACGTGGAACTACATGCTAAAGATCAAGCTAACTGATCTTCACCCGATCTTCAAGGAGCTTGACCTCTTGGCCAATCCTCAGATTCGCCTTCGATTCTGTGTGAACCAAGGTTCGTCTGTTGTTTCCGTGGATGCTGGCAAGGGCATGTCGCTAACCAGTACTACGCCATTGAGTGGAAACACCTGCCCTGTCATGGTATCGGCCTCTAGCACCGGAAACCCTATGGCTAGCGTTCTTGCAGCATCTTTTGGCTTCAGCATCGCATGGGGTGCTGTTGTAAATTCACTTGAACCTACGCTTGATGATACCTACATGCCTTTCACGACCTCTCGTCTGTATGTACCGTTCATCCATCTTGAGAACCCGCAAGCCATCATCTCGAAGCCTGTCAAGAAATTTCGATACAACGACGTGTATGCTCAGCGATTCGATCAGCGCGCTGGTATTGGTAAGCAATCGAGTCAATTCAACGCTTCCTTTGACCTTCAGCTATCGGCCAGTGTTAAGAACGCTAAGTACATCGTGGTCCTTCCGTTTGCTGAACAGACTGGTAGTTTTGCAACGGCAGCCGTCCAGGAGTACCAGAGTCCTTTCGATAGCGCTCCATGGACTGTACACCCTGGCTCGTCGATTCGCAACTTCAACGTTCGTATCGATTCGCAGCAGGTGTTTGACATCAGCCATGACTACGATTTCCACCACTTCACGAATGATATTGCCAAGATTGGTGCGATTAACGGCGATCTGACTCCCGAGCTTGTGAATGGTCTGCTTGATTACCAGACTTGGTCGCTAACCAACCGTGTCCGCGTGGCAGACGTTAGTCGCCTGACCGAGCGTGATGTGCCTCAATCGATCCAGATCCAGGGGGTGAATGCTGGTTGCCAAGGAGTCAATTTGATCGTACTTGTCATTAGCAAACAGGAACTAAGTTTCGATATACTAACCGGGGAAGTTCTAGATTACACTACGACTTAAGAACATATTATGATAGATATCGTGGACAAAATAGTGATTATGATATAGATACAATGAGCCCCATCCTCCAGTTTGGGAAGCACTGCTACGAAAGCATCTGCAGCATGTATAGGGTCGATCGCAGCTACTGTAAGTGGTTGTACGAGCAGGGCATGTTCTCGGCAGACTCAGAGATCGGCCGCTTCCTCGCCATCCAATTCAAATGGCATAGAACATAATTGAATTTAATTCAGATTTGATTGAATTATCGTGCTACCTATACAGACATCATCATGAGCACACTAACTTTTGGCAAGCATAAGTCGAAGACAATTGAAGAGGTATATGCCTCTGACCCTGGATACTGCCGCTGGTTATCGAATCAAAAGAGTCTCGTTAAAGACAGTAGTAATATTGGCAAGTTCCTAAAGGAGAAGTTCAGTAATGACGATGGATCATACATCATGTCCTTTGGAAAGTATCGTAATAAGACGATTAAACAGATCCAAACCATTGACCCTGATTACTTTGAATGGTTGCAGAAGAACGAGTTCATTAAGACTAAGATGCCTAAGCTTAAGGCTGAGGTAGATGAACTTCTAAAGTAATCTCGTGATGATTTTGTTTTAAACTCGATTGGTCATAAAAAAAAATGGTTTATTGTTTTGAACCAAATCCATTAGTTCGCTCGACATTCGCTCTAATATTATCACTTTCATCGAGTTGTCTTGTTGCCCATAAATGACCATTCTTTGATTCTGGCATGGACAGCACCCAAGCTTTATGCTTTGGATACGTACAATGATGAGCATAATTCCAACGCTTCATAGCTTTTCCACAAGGACAAACAACATCTTTGTGAAGTTGTGCTCTGAAGATAACTGTCATCATTTTTTCTGCTTCAGCAACCTCCGATACTGCTTCGGGAAATTTATGTGTTGGATGAGCCCAACACCGATCCTTTGATTTCGATTGTCGACACACCTCACCATTTTTCATAATGTAGTTGCACATTGGTAGTTCAAACCTTATTTATATACTTAGTAGTTTATCCATCAGGATCAACTCAATTATGTTTCCTCTCAATATTATTTATCTACAGCTTCTGTCGCTACGTGTGCAGCGTTGGGTGCCTCCTCGAGCTCTCAGCTGGTCGAGAGGTTGTGTCTATGAAACCCTACCAGAGCATTAGAAACGTTTAAACCTATTCTCCTTGTAGAATAAAGCTAAGAAAAAAAACCTCTGTCTTTGGTGTTGAACTATTACTACTCTCGGCAGTGGCGACACGATCTCAGTCGAGAACCTCATTTAAAAAAAGATAAAAATAATCAATTATATTGTATTTATGTAGGTGTAGGTAAAAAAAGATCAACAATTGCAGAATTAACTAAAACTTTAGAAAAAAAATGCAATGTTTTTTTCTGTTATTGTAGCAGCTACTGCTTCAGATTCAGCACCTTTACAATATTTAGCACCTTATGCAGGTTGTGCTTTAGGTGAATATTTTAGAGATAATGGTAAACATGCTGTTATTTTTTATGATGATTTATCGCACGCACGCTCGTTCATCCAGCGAGAAGATCCCGGGCGACTACACGCGCCCCGAGTCAACCGTTGGCGTCGTCGAGCTCCTTGCCCGAGCGGCGACGCTCAAGGCAGAGTCGCTTGTCTAGACGAAATCCAAGAGGCAGCAGTAGCGAAGAGCTCCTGCTGGCATTCGTGCTATTGTTGTTTGCCTCCGATGCAAATTCCGAGATAATCGTTCGATTGAAGACCAATGTGCGTTTTGCATTTTCGTGCGCGCTGCACCTGCTTGAGAGAGAGGAGCATACTGACTATTTAACGTTAAGGTATACACGTTTGGGACTTCCTAAGCCAGGTGGTCCGATCCGGTGGTTGTACGTGGCTCACCACATTGTGTGGTGCTACTTTTGGTTGCCACCAACACACACAACAGAAGTCGTGTGCCTTGACTTTTGGTGTGCGATCGCCGGCGTTCCTTTGTTGCCAGCTCGCGCAAGTGCCAGAGCCCCACATGTACGTTACTCGGTGAGGCTTTCTTGCAGAGCCACGTCATCGTGCTCCTGAGTGACTCAGTTTAAGGAGAGAGGAGCAGACTGTCTATTGAGCTACAGGTACTTATCACTACGGTACTAAAATGCCTGTGTGGCTTTCAGCAAGCAGGAACTGGTCGATGTCAATACCGATCCGTCAGTACATGTAGCTGACTCAGCTCAGCAAATTACCGCAGCGCGCGGACCTCGGAGCTCGACGCACGAACAGGGCGAGTGCCAATCTCTCTTGCTAGGCTCAGCTGACCTGGCTGAGAGGAGAGAAGCACTCAGCTGGTCCGATGTTGCGGTCCAAAAGACGGCAAACGCCGCGAAGTCACCCCCAAGCGATCTCCGCTGCGTTGTCGCCCGAGGCACCCGAGCGATGGTCGCTCTTGGTGGCGAGATGTCGCGTCTGCAGCAATCTTAGTCCAAAAGATTGTAGTCCAGCCGGCACTTCCCGCGACAAGAGGTACAGCGCTCGAGTCCAGAGCGCCACCGGCCCGCAATTCTCCAGCCGGCCCCAACGCCGGTAAGTGCGGTACGTGCTCAACAATCTTATTCGCACGACGGGCTGAGGCTGTCGCGAGCGCCAAAAGCCGACTAAGCACCTAGCGCCGCGCGGTGCAAGCAGTCGCTGACCATTCACCTGCTGCCAACAACAGGCTGTCAATGTGTGACGAGGCTCGCGCATTTCGGTAGCTGTCGCCTTTCCCCGAAAGCCCCGCCATAATATAGTCGAGGAAAGGCCGCATGGAGTTCTCTTGCAAGCGTCAAGTTCCCCCAATGGCCTCGGCACTGTCGAGCCAAAAGGAGATGCAGCGTCGCCAGTCTCATTCGCGGCAGTCAGAGTAGGCCCAGCGACCGGACTCAACGAGAAAAAGGACGCACCGCAGCCGTCTGGGCCTGATTTCAGAAATTTCCGTCCGAATACACCGCCGTGAAACACTGGATTCGGACGAAAGAGCCCGAACCGACGCCTGAATTCAGGTTTGGTACACTACCTTCGTCCCCGCGCTATTGTGTCCCGCCGTGTGCGAGCACTACTGTGACTCCCATACCAGAGACATCCCCCGCAATCGTGTTGCGTGCACGCGTTCCCGCCCTCGTCGAGTTGCAGGGCTCGCGCGATTCAATTGCAAACCGAAGAGCGGGGAGGGACCACCTGCCCACAGACCTGACGCACACGCAGCCAGCCACCGGACCGCAATGGACTTCACGTCGCCCAACGAGTCCGACGTGGACATGATGCAAGACGACTCGATGCTCAGCGCCAACCTGGCCGCGCAGTACGGCCACCCGCAGCAGGGCCAGCGCCCTCTGCCGCCGCACCCGGGCATCCCGGGCATGGGTGCTGGGGACCAGCAGGGCGGCTTCCCGGGCGTGTACGTGCCCGGCCTGAACCCCATGGACCAGCCGCAGCAGGGCGACGCCATGGAGGAGTACGCGCGCCTCATGGGCATCAAGGTGGAAAACGACGACCCGAACGTGAACGCCAACGCGTTCGGCGTGCCCGGCCCCAACAACGACATGACCAAGATCCAGGCCAACGCCGCGTACTTCGAGAACCTCATCAACCGCGACCGCAACGACGCCATGGACGACGGCAATGACGTCACGTCCGTGACGCTGCCCGCGGGCATCGGCAGCGGCATGAACGGCTTCATGGGCGCACCCATGGCGCCCGCGCCGCCCATGTACAACCCCAACACGGAGCTGGCCTTCCAGGACGGCGGCTCGCGACTCTACGACCCGTCGTCTGGCTTCCCCGGCCAGTCCCCGCCTATGCCCTTCCACAAGGGCCCCCAGGTGCGGCTGGGCATGCTGCCGCCCGAGATGGTGGGCTCGCAGACCCTGCCGCCCGAGGTCATCTCGGCCATGATCAAGAATAACCCGACGCACAACTTCGAGAACCTCAGCGAGGACGAGAAGCAGGCGCTGATCAAGGAGGAGAAGTCGCGGGAGCGCAACCGTGACCACTCGCGCAAGTCGCGTCTGCGCAAAAAGGAGTTCGTCGAGTCGCTCAAGCATGAGGTCGGACAGCTGCAGGTGTACCAGCAAATCTGCGAGCAGTGCATGGATTGCATCGCCCTGGTGGCGGCCGAGGCCTCGGCGGTCTTCCTCTTCTCGAGCGCCGCGTACACGCGCGTGCTCGGCTACCAGAACCACCAGATCGTGCCTGGCCAGACGAGCTTCCTGGACATGGTGCACCCGGTAAGTCGCTCTTGGATGACGGTGTTCGTGTGGTTGTATCATAAGTATCCTTAGCAGCGTAGCTAATCTTTGTCGTGTGCGATTGTGTGTTTTCGGTGGAGAACAGGACAATGTGCAGGAAGTCCGCGCGGTCTTCACGAAGCTCAACACGCTGGGTGAGACCCATAGATGTACGTACCTCACTTTGATGGGATCCGCACGCAGCCTCGCCGCCGACTGACCGGGGCCGCTTGTGGTTGCTTTGCAGTTAAATTCCGAATAAAGTCAACGGACGGCGAGTTCTTCAACGCGGAGACGACGGCTCGCCTGGCCGAGAAGGGCGTGGTGTGTTCGACCCGCGTGGACCGCAACATCTAAAGCGCGGGCGCGGTGCAGCAGCCTCGGCAGCAGCAAGGCCGATGGCAGTGAACCCAGCGACCGACGACCTGACGAAGAGCAAAACAGCCGCCAGTCTTAGGAGTCGAGTGAGTGGAAGCAGCAGCAGACAACCTATATTTTAATTTTGGTGGTTGACGACAACGCGCGGAGAGCAATTGCATCGACGGGGTGCGGCACAGGGAGGAGCTAGCAAACTGGCACGGAGAGCAAGGGAAATACTCGGCACGAGGGGCAGTGAATGTTTAATATACAGACCGCGTTTGATGGCTGCGAGCGAGGAAGCCATCGCGCCGCTGACTCAGCCCTTTGGACTGCCAATGCTTCTCCTTCGCGGCAAGCAGCTCTATCATACAGCAGCAACAGCAGCAGCAGTAGGCGCGTCCTCCTGGCGAATAACTGCCCGCGCTTCCAGGCGTGGAATAGAGAGAGCCGCTTTGCGTTCTTTTGGGACACCAGGATGCGTCGCGTTCTTCGTTGAGCGCGTTTTACAAACGGCAAGTCTAAAGCCACTATTCGAGTCATTCGACTTGGCGAGAAGTTCAGTTTGGCCAGTAATATCACAGATTTACATGGCGCAAATGTGCCATTGCTATTGCAGTCACCTTTATGTGGCCGCGCGGAAACTGGCGGCCATCTCGCTACGAAATCAGAAGCCCGTGAGAAGGTGGCAGTTCGTGATTGGGCCCGTAGCGAACACTCGAGCGCACGGAGTCTCAGCTGCAGCAGAGCCCGATGGAGGCGGCGGCCGTGGAGAGCATCTCCAAGGCGCTGGGGCTGCCCCGCCCCTTCCTGAACGAGCCCAACCGCGCCTTCGCGCAGCTGGAGACGTGGCAGCAGCTGACGGCGCTGCTGGCCACGCAGCCCGTGCGCGTCAAGCCGCTGGGCTACTACCGCACCCCGGACAGTGTAGACATGTACGTCACCCGCCTCCGATCTGTCCGTCATAGCGCCGGACAGTTGGCCACCGTCGCTATAATTAGCAGCTCGCGGTATGCGCTCATATGGACATGTGACTAACTCGATATGACCGCAAACTCTCATATAGCTATGTGTTCGAGTGCTCGATGGGGGACGCGTCCAGCGCTCGACGCTACAGCTGGAAGATCTACCGCCGCTACCGGCACTTCCAGAAGTACATCGCGCACTCGTCGGAGCTGCTGGCCAGTCGCTCCGTCCGCGTGCCGAGACTGTCCCAAGCCTATCTCAAGATTTTCCATGCCCAGCACTGCAAGGACCGACTCGTGGAGCTGCACAACTGGCTGGAAGGCGTAGCGGAGAACACGCAGAGCTACTGCCTGACTCTGCTGCAGAAGCAGGAGACGCAGGAGAAGGAGGCGCTGCGTGCGCTCCAGCAGCAGAGGCTGGCGCAGCTGGAGGAACAGACGAAGCTCAAGGCAGCCAGGAAGCAGCACAAGAGTCGCAGCAGTAGCAACGCCACTGCGGTCCGTCCCGATGTGCCCATGACCAGTATGAGCACTGGCAGGCTGCGCGCGCCGTCTCAAGTGAGTGCAACGACGGCCTCTACGCGACGACGGAGCAGCCTCAGCTTGAAGACGATAGAGCAGCAGGGAGACCCGGCGATGTATGTGTTGCGGACAGACAAGGCCGAAGCTCTTCCGGTCGTGATGTTGGGCTGCTTTCTGTTCGCTGGAGCGAACTGTCCGTTCCCTCACGCGTTTCGAGGCATGCCGAGCTTCGCGTTAGCTATGGAGGAGCTGAATGTGCAGCTCACACAAGCCGCACCGGCCGCCTTCCCTTCCAAGCTGAGGAATTCAATGACCTCGAGAGCAGGTCTGGGCTTGCGATTGACGCCCAGTCACGAGCAGGACGGACAGTTCTTGGGAGCAACAGTGGCAGGGTTTCTTCGGGAGCAACAGGAGCTAGATCCGGCGCTGGTAGATGTACCGGTTGGAGCGAAATTGGTGCGAGTCAATGGCGTCGATGTCAGCGACTCGTCGTTCGATCAAGTCTTAATTCAGCTACGCACCGTGGGTCTGCCGTTGCGGCTGAGGTTTATATACAACCCCCATCTAAACCGCCAAAGCAGCAACTCAGTGGCCTCACGGAGCAGCGTCGATGCTTCCAATGCAGAGTGGACGAGCGGAAGGCAACGCGTGGTGTCTAGCGCCAGTGGTGGAAGCAGCAGTGGAAATTCGACTACGGGTCCAGGCGACGTCGGAAAGCCTCCCGTGGACCCAAGCCACCGCAGTTACAGTGTGGATGCCCCGCGGTCAACGTCTGGCATATTTGGATCAGTGTTTGGTGATTTATTTGGCTCTGGAAGCGGCTCCGAGATGAGCAAAGCTCCAAGCTTGACGAGTGCGATCAGCGCTGGTATTGTAAGTTCAACCGGCAAACAGCGAGGCGAGACTATTGATATGGCGATAGGGTCAGCTCACCACGCTCTGTTGAACGGTGTTGCCGCCCTATTTACATGGGATGATGTAAGTGGAGGATCGCGCGACCTCATTTCGCGTGGATTCTTTTCGTTCCTGCCGCCATCGTTGCTTCAGGAACTGCGTCAAAAGCGTCGTGCTGAGAAAAAGGCAAAGGCTTTCCTGCCGGAGCATGATCCAACCGATAGTGACGACAGTGATGATAGCCAGCGCCCTGAAGATATCAACGTGATCCTGTCCCGCAAGGCTCAAGGTGTGTGGAGTACCGCGACTGGTCCGATGGGCTTATCGCTCGGCGCTTGCAAAATTTGCGACGTGGAGGCAGCGATGCTGGAGATGTCTCCAGTGTTTTTCTCGTCCAGATCTGAGCATCGCGGTAGCGAGAAGCGCCTGTGCAAGGGCTTCGTACTGGTTTCTATCAACAACGAGAGCACGTTCGGCGCTCCATTTGTTATGGTGATCAAGCGATTGCGCTCGGCTTCGCGCCCCACGAGTTTGTGTTTCCGTTGGTATCAGGATTTCAGCCCGTTTTTGGACACTGAACTTGCGGAGCAGCATGGAGGAAGTATCCATCGGTCTTCCAGCTTGATGAAGCCGTCCGACGCCGTCGGAGCCAAGGCGTTTGTGAATAATCTAGATTGCGTGGCAGAAGCCCAGACGGATTTGAGCAACAGTCTACAGCTCGCTCTGATGGAGAACGCGTCCATTCGCGATGAAATTGGGTTTCTTCAAGATGCCCACCGCGAATTGCGGCTTGCACAAGAGCGTGCCGCCCAGCGAGAATGCATTCTCCAGGCCAAGATTGAACATAGTGACCTTGATATTTCAAAACTGAAAGAAGAGGTCGAAGTTCAGCAGCAGGAGCTGGAGAGCTCGCGACTTCGGGCCCAGGAGGCCGAGTCAAAATTGGCTATCAACAAAAAGGAGTATAAAGTAATGCTGGAGAAAGCGCAAGAGACCGCTATGGCGCGTCTTGCCGAGCACGAGGAGCAGTTGGTGAAGGAGTCGAACAACTCAATCGAGAATGCTAACAGGCTGGCCGAACGTCGTGCCCATAAGATGTTAGAGGCTGCGGCAAATGAAAGCCAACGCAAGCATGAGGAGTACCTGCAAAAGCTTGCAGAGGAGCACTCGGAGGAAGTGGAGAGTCTCATGCAGCAGGTGGCGGTATGGCGTCACCAGGTAGAGGTGCTGACGGAAGCTGAGAAGCGCAACTATGCGGCATTGGTGAGCAACGGTGTGAACCCGTACGGAAATTACCAACGATCAAGGTTTGGCTACTCCAGCACGGATTCTCCGTTCGCGGACCTCAAGAGTGGCGGCAGCAGCGATATTCAAGCGCCCCGTCGAAAGCAGGAGAAGGCTCAAGGCTCCAGTGCGGCCGCCACCGCCGCCGCCACCGCCGCCAAATGGCGCGATGGCAGTCCCGAGGACGACAGCAACAACCATAAGAGCCACGCTTTCTCCGAAACCTCGGACCAGTCATCGCAGTCCAACAACGGCACCTTCTGGGACCGCATGGTGTCGCTACTCGCCACGGAGTGATCCAGACAAGCGGACAGGCACGCGTATATGGATGAATGTGTCATGTTTAGTACGACCGATCACGCTTATAAATTCAAAAGAAGTTTGAGAACTGCTATACAACACCTTGTCCCCCGTGAGCGCGAGACTGCCGAGGCAATCGCGCGTCAACGTACGTACCTCTTCTCATTCCGAAGGAGAGTGTGACGATCCCGACGAAGCTGCTTCCGAGTGGTGCGCGGATCTCCATCATCGGGTTCGGCACGTACCTCGACCACGACGTCACCAACTGGTACTTCATCGTGCCGGACTACGCCACAGTGACACTGCTCAGCAGTACCACAACGAAGCGGAAGTTGGCCGAGGCTATCCGAGACTCGGGCATCCCCCGTGAAGTGATCTTCGTGACCAGCCAGCTGTGGCTGGAGCTACAAACGGGCTCTGGCCAGCATATTAATGAAGATACCTCGACCTGTTCCTGCGGTACGCCCCGCATGCTGGACCCACAATGAACGAGATCGCCAATGGGGTGGGCGCTACACCAGCGCAGGCGCTAGTGGCCATCAGCCTGACCAGAGACATCGTTCCGCTGCCGACATCCGCCAACACCAAGCGCCAGAAGGAGAACCTCGATGCGATCAACGTCAACGGGCAGCTCGAGAGACTCGTGGCGCTGCACGACTACTTCGACCCGGACTGGGGTACGAACCCCGACGAGAAGGTGTGAGCTGGACTGCCTTCGGTCCTAGTCACATGAACGAATACTGCAATGGCATGTATACTCTCTCCGTTCGACGACTAGCAAAAGCCGCTGCAAAGTCTGCCGTGACGTCCGTCTGGACTGAGGCTGGAAGGTGTCGCCGACAAGAACGCTTTCCTGCGCAAACTTCAACCTGATCCGCAGGCCTTTTCCTCGTGGGGTAACGGAATAGCTTTAAAAAAAAAGCAATACACGCACACGCCCCAGGTTCCGACGAGATGTCAGTGTCATGCTGCCGCGTTCGAGTAAAACCTTCGTGCTCTTATGCCGAGGCAATCATCGCGCGGCCGTAATCCGTGGTGTATCGTACACCACGCCAGTTTCTTTCGCACCTCGTCGCGTGATTGGCCATAAAGAGGAGATGGGAGAGCGAGGTGGTCAGTCTGTCTCTCTCTCTCTCTTGCAGCAGCAGCAGCAGCAGCGTCACTAGTCAGAGCAAAGCGGCCATCAGTCAGCGCCTTCCTCCTCGCCCCCCTGCACGCCATGATCAAGGTCAAGTGGGACTCGACGTACCGCCCCGTGAACGGCGGCGCCGCCAGCTCCACTGCCGCCGCGGCGCCGCCCCCCAGCGGCGAGCGGCCCACGCTCACCGCGCTCATGGACGGCATCGTGATCAGCAGCAGCTCCGGCAGCTCCAGCAGCGCCAGTAGCGCCACAACCACCACCAGCAGCAGCAACGCGGCGGCCGCGGGGCGCCGCCCGCCGATGCCCAAGTGGGACATGGGCACGATCTCGGAGGACACGATGCCCGCGGCCTTCACGGCGGCGTCCGCCGGCTGGTCCAACGACCGCTTCGAGCTCACGGAGGGCGGCGAGGTGCGCAGCAAGGCCACGAGGCAGCGCATCTCCAAGCTGGAGATCCGCGAGCACGGCGAGGACGTGCTGCGCGGCCTCATCGACCACGTGCACACGCGGATGCTGCAGGAGCTGCTGTTCCTGGAGCAGGCCATCCCCCCGCTGGAGTTCGAGCGGGGCTCGGTCGCCTCGGGCTTCGAGCCGGGGGCCAGCAACGCGAGCGGCAGCGTCAGCAGCTCGGTGCGCTCGAGCTCGTCCAGCATCTGCTCCACGAGCGACGGCTTCCGCATGATGATCGACACGGACGAGCCGCGCTGCATCTTCCACACGAGCAAGAACTTCAGCGTGGCCGAGAAGCTGCTGGTCTTCGTGTGCTCGTTCCGGGGCCTGAGCTGCGGCATCTGGAGCCGCAGCGTGCTGCTCAAGGACGGCGTGCAGGTCGGCTCCATGCTGCCGTACTTCCAGAAGGCCGTGGCCGCCGGCTACGGGGTCCTCGTCATGAACCCCAACATGAACACGCAGCTCATGGTCACGCAGGACGGCACCGTGGAGAAGATGCCGATCCGGGGCTCGAGCAACGCCGAGGACCACTGCGACCACGTCTGGCGCAACTACATCTTCCCGTCCGCCGCGCACAAGGTGCACTTCATCGCCTACGGGTACGGCGGCGTGCTGGTGACGCAGCTGATTGCCAAGTACCGCTACGAGCTCAAGAGCCGGCTGGGCAATGTGGCCTTCGTCGAGAGCTCGCACAAGATCGACCCGTCCTGGAACTCGGGCTTCAAGCGGTTCTTCTCGCAGCACAGCATCTCCTGGTCCAGGTCGGACTTCCCACTCAACACAGAGCTCAGCCGCGACGCGACAGCATTCGCCACGAGCGGCGGCCCGAGCGGAACGGGAACGACGACGAGCAGCGACGACGCGTTCTCCGCGACGGCCTTGTCGCCGTCGTCTCGCTCGCCAAAGAGCCCAAGTGCTGCGCAGCTCACAGGTTTCGGCTGCATCTGCCTGTCCGCAGGACCCTGCGAAGGCGCGAATGAAAGTCCTGCCTACACGACGAAGGAGGTGTTGGATACGGTGTTTGCGTTCCTGTCGTCGCCGACGCCCTACGAGTTCCAGCGCCGAGCTGCACGTGAACTGCGGTTGAACACCTTGCTGGAGGAGCAGCAGCAAGCTAGAGCAAAGCCTCCTAGCGGACAAGGCGGACATGGCGGACAAGGCGGACAAGGCGGACACGGCGGACATGGCGGACACGGCGGTGACAGCGGACGACCTCCTAGGGACCAGGCCGGACGCGCACGGAAGAAGTCTGTGTATGACACAGTACTTGGTGGTGCAGCTGGAGGTGCCGCTCGCGAGCTGAAGCCGCGCGAGTATGATACCCTGACGATTGACGACTTCGATCTGTTGCGCGTCGTGGGTCGCGGTGCCTTCGGCAAGGTCATGTTGGTCCGGCGAAAGGTGCCGCAGCAACACAAGGGTGCACGGTTACTAAGTCCGCGAACCATGATGGCGATGGGGATGACCCCGCAGCAGATAGCGGGTGCCACGGGTGGGGAGAGCGGCAAGGTGTACGCCATGAAGGTGATCAAGAAGGCCGCCGTGTTTGCCAAGAATCAGGTCGAGCACACGAAGACAGAGCGCCGTATTTTGCAAGGCGTGGATCACCCCTTCATGGTGAAGCTGCGTTACGCCTTCCAGAACGAGGCGAAGCTGTACTTCGTGATGGACTTCTACAACGGCGGTACCCTGCATTTCCACCTGCGTCGCGCGATGCACTTCGACGAAGTGCGCACTAGGTTCTACGCAGCACAACTGGTGTTGGCTATCTCGCACCTGCACACGTACAACATCGTGTACCGCGATCTCAAGCCGGAGAACATTCTCCTGGACGACCAAGGCTTCATCGCGCTCACAGATTTCGGTCTGTCCCACGACCACTTCGACAGCAAGGACGGCATGCAGACCTTCTGCGGTACGCCCGAGTACATCGCTCCTGAGCTCATTCGCCGTGTGCCGTACGGCAAGGCCGTGGACTACTGGTCGATGGGCGTCCTCATCTTCGAGATGCTCGCGGGCTACACGCCGTTCTACCACGCGAACCGTAAGCGCAACTTCCAGAACATTGTGAAGCTCCCGCTGCGGTTCCCGTCCGAGTTTTCCGACGACGCGCGGTCCCTGCTGCGTGGCTTGATCTGCCGTAACCCAGCCAAGCGACTCGGGTCCGGCCCGTGCGGCGCCCAAGAGATCTTGGACCACCCGTTCTTCGCGAAAGTGGACTGGGAGAAGCTGTACAAGCGCGATGTGCCGGTGCCCTTCAGGCCGGTGGTCAAGTCGGACGGTGAGGTGAACAATGTGCCCGAGTTCTTCAAGCGACAAGAGGTCGTGGACTCGGTGGTCTCCGATGCTCCTATCGGGAAGAGCCACGTCTTCCAGGGCTTCTCGTACACGGACCCGTACAACCTGTAGAGGAAGAGCAGCAAGAGTTAGTGGATGGTCAAGGCCGCGTTTTTGATGTGCCAGCGTAGAAGAGGGAGAAAACTAAACCGTGCAGTAAGATATCTAGCAAGCAAGCTACGAGCACGAGTTCAAGTTGCGCGCAGGCGTCGTGGCCCTCCAGTGCATGTACACTGCGTTTCGTGCAATAAAGTTGAAAAATTGATCCAAGAAAGTATGTTCACGTGCACTTTGTCGACCCAATTTACACATGCAATCACTTTTTTTTTATTTTTTATTATTGTTTTCTGGTTCCTTGTTGCTCACATAACGATGACATTACACGTTGTCGCTTGCTTGGGGTCGACCTGGCAATGCTTAGTAGTACTTGATTTGACGGTCGTTCAGAGGCTGCGTGGGGCGGTTGTCCGACGCGTCGTTCGTGGACGGGAGCTTGTCGTACGCCTCTTTCAACGTGCTGAGCTCGTCGTACGTGATCGAGATCGGGTTGTTCAGCACCCACCAGTCCACGACTTCACTGCACGGCGGCGTGGTCAAGCTGCCGTTGTAGTTGAGCAGGTGGCTCTTGGCCACGAGGCCGTTCATCAACTCGGCGTAGTTGACGCTGGTGTGAATAACCCAAGAAGATACACGTTAGTTCCATCCAGGACGATATTCTAGAGCTCCTGCACCTTGGAGAACGTACCCGGCGTCCGTCATGTCGAAGGCGTCAGTCTCCGTCTTCAAGTCCTTCCAGAGGTCCCGGATGAAGGAGTTCTCCTCCGCCTGGGGCTCAGCGTGGAGGAAAACACCCGTCACGAGGATCTTGCCACTTCCGTCCACGGCCTTGTGCACGAAGTGGATCTCGGCGTCATAGTGAAAGTTGTCCAGCGCGTGCTCCGACGTCGCGTGCATGTGGAACTGAGCCAGGCCGTACTCCCGCTCGTCGAAGTTGATCGACTTCACCGTGCAGTCTGCCAGTGCATAAAGCCACAACGTTTACCTCAGGAAAACTAAAACACATTCACACACAGATACCACTCACGCTCGTCTCCGTTGATCTCCCATTTGTACAGGTCCTCGAGCTTCTTGAGCGTGAACTTGTCGCACGTGCCTCCGTACTTGATCGGAGCATGAGCCATGCCCCAGTCGTTGTGCGACAGCTCACGCACCGGGATGCTGACCGGGGACTGGTGCGTGCCACTGCACGCCGGGTAGGCTTCCTTCCAGTCGTCCGGACCCAGTTCCTCCTCGGTCGTCGACTTGTACCCCCACTTTTTCGTCTCCGCTTGAGCCGCAGCAAACAACGCCGCGCCGAACAGCAGCACACGCGACACAGGGCCGAGCATGATTTCCTTCACTGGGTCTTCACGGGTTCGAGATGCCTGCCAAGCTGTGGATTCAAAAATGACCACGAGGTGCCGAGGACCCCACACCGGATCCATCGGCTAGAACTCCTTTAGAAAGATCATTCAAAGGGCCTTGGACTCATCAATCGACGGTTCACACGTGCCCCAGAGCGGCGCGCCGACCTCCTGCTCCCTGCGCAATGCTAAGCCGTCCATTACCAAGATCGGATCCCAACGTCGTTTCGCGGCAGGTTAGCAAAAATAATACCTAGTGTACACCACACCACGTACTATTTCGTGAAATGTGCGCCACACGACATATTATTTTGCCAAGATGAGCGGCGCTCCGGGAATGATGGCGGGCGGTCCTCGCGGCGGCGTGAACGTGGGCGGCGGCAGCTCCACGGGGCGAGCCATCTTCGCGGTGTGTGGAGGTCTGGCCGGTGCTTACTACGGCTTCTACCTGCAGAGCAAATATATGGATGAGCGTCGGGTACGTCAGCGTACCAATACCTCACATTTTGAATAAATCTCACCTCTTTTTGTCACAGGTCGCCGCACTGGTGGAAACCGAGGCCCGCGAGCGTCTGGAAGCGGAGAAAGCCACCCAGAAGTAACTGACCGTTGCAAAAATACACCCACTTCTGAGATAAATACTTGATTCTGTATTAATCAACCGGCAATCGTAGGTAGCGAGACTTCCCGTACAGCGGAGACCAAGAGCAGCATTTGCTTCTGCTGCTGCACCAGAATCTCGACCAACTTACGCTCCATAGTCCTCATTTCCTGCTCCTTCTCCTCTCTTCTTGCTCGAAGTGACGCCAAAGTTTGGTCAACGGTGCGAATTTCAGCTTTCTTCTTCTCGATCCGCTCCAAAAGAGCTTCGAACTCCTCGTTCAGTCGGCGTTTCTTGGCTACCACCGCCATGTTCAGCGATCCGTTATTGCCGCTGGACTGCAGCATGAGGTCTCGGAGTGAAGCTTCGATCGTCTGCGCTTCGGTTTGAAGGGACTCGATGTCCCGCTCCAATGTCCCTTTCATCTCTTCCACTTCCTCTAATTGTCTCGTGACGATGGAGATCTCGTTGGATAATACAGCACTCGAGCTGCGGTGGGCCACGAGCTCGTCGCGCTTGTAGTTGGTCAAGGTTTGCGTCATCTCGCCGTGTTGCGTTTGCACTTGCGACCACGATTCGTGAATTCGCGTCAGGAGCTCTCCGGCTCGAGATTTCTCGTCCGAAAGCTCGGTTTTCAGTCGATTAATTTTGGTTTCCATCTCGGCTCGGGACGTTTGGTGGGTCTGGGCCTCCTCGGCGATTTTCCGCATTGCGCTCATGACCAGGTGCAAAACGTGGAGTGCAGCCTGCTTTTGCTGCTTCTTGAAACTTTCTTGGGCGTCAAACTGAGTGTCCTCAGCTTCTTCGAGCGCGGAGCGGAGAGCGAGCATCTCGGCTTCGAGGTGCTCCTTTTGCCTTTTCAGTTCCACCATTGCACGCTCCACTTGCTCAATGAGTTTCTCCGAGTCTTCCTGCACCTGTGCGATGGCGTCCTCCTGCTCTCGAAGTAGCCTGGCTTCTTGGTCAGCAAGTTGCTGCTCCAACTGCTTTGAAAACGATTCCTGGAGCTGCGTTGACAAAGCTTCTTTGTCCCTGTCCAGTTCTTCACGCAGTGACTCGATCTGTTTCTCATGAGCAACATCAGTGGCCGCGGCAAGCTCCTCAAGTTTCTCGCCCCATGCCCTGTTGAGCCCTTCACGCTGCTCTTCATGGGCTTCGCGTAGTTGTCGGGTCGCTGTTTCCTTTTCTTCAACCAAGGAGGAGACCAAGCGCGTCTTCTCTTCGATGAACTTGCTCTCAAGCTCCGTTTGCTGCTCTTCAAGCTGCTGTGTCCACTTGGCAGTCAATTCTTGCTCCATGACGTCCGAACTGGCATCAAAGTGTTCTTGAGCGCGCTCTCGCTCACGTGTTGTGATTTCATCCGTGAGGCTCTGAAGGGCTTGAGCGTGCTGCTCTTCTAACTGCGTTTTCAGTTCTGCAAGCTGCGCTTGGAACCTCATTTCGTGGCGCTCTTCAGCGGCTCGGATCGCAGCAACAGCCTCTTGCTGGACTTTGTCAAGTTCTTCGCGCTGTCGTTCCTTGATTTGGAGCGCAGCCTGCTGCCATTCCTTCTCGCGATCCTGTAGACCTTCGTTGTACGCCATCTTCTTCTCCACCTCCTGTCGTTCTTGCAGTTCCTCCATCGCTCGTTGCCACTTGGAGGTGCACTGGACGACTGCAGTCCCCTTCCGTTCGTTCATCTCCTTCTGCATGGAGGCCAAGTGAGCATTTGCCTTCAGCTCCGCCTCCGTCTCTGCGACGCGAAGCGCCTCGCCCTGAGCCTCACGGAGACAATCCATTTCATTCTGCCACCGCTGAGTCACGGAGCTGATCCGCTCCTCCATCTCGCTTTGATGCTTGACTGTCATAGCAGCGATGACTGCCTCGTGGAACTCCGCATACCGTTGACTTCGCTCTTCGGA
Organism: Phytophthora pseudosyringae; assembly: GCA_019155715.1. NCBI lineage: Eukaryota > Oomycota > Peronosporomycetes > Peronosporales > Peronosporaceae > Phytophthora > Phytophthora pseudosyringae. Next base: position 22,396 of record JAGDFM010000473.1, read on the forward strand.
CAACATCGTCCTCTGTGCAGTAAATTCCTCAGCATGCTCCGCTACGTCTGTTTCGTGGCATTCTTGTAGTGCAGCCAACTCACGGGCATGGTCGATCACGAGTTTACTCGTCTCCGAGCGAAGTTTGTCCTCAAAATGGTCGCGTTGAGCTTGAATTTCAGCCTGAAGAGCGTCCTGCCCAGTGACCCACGTCTCTTGTTGGCTTTTCCAATCCGACTTCAAGGACGCGAGGTCGTCCTCGAAAGTACTCGCCATCACTTGACACTTCTGCGTCATCTCTGCTAACTCGTCGGTTAGCTGCGCATTCCTCTGTTGAAGCGTGTCATTCTTTTCCCCAAGTTCTTGGATTGAACTTTGCGCATTCGCCTCGACAGAGCTGGAAAGCGTTTCAAACTTCTCCTTCATCTGCTGCATCTGCGCTGCGTGCACTGCTGTAAGATCTTCCTGTACTTGGGACTTCTCTTGGAGGTAAAACTCATTCAGCTCCTCTCGATCCTTGTCGTGCGCTTCCTTCATCGTCCGGATCGCCTCAAGCCGCTCGTCGTGAAGTGTCTGCGTCATTTCGTCACATTTCGCCATGTAGTCGTCGCGCAACCGCTCTTCCAACAGCCCCAGCTCTTGAGCTCGTCGTTGCTCCTGGTTTGCTTGCAAATGCGCCAGGTTTGCGTGCAGTTTTGCATGAGTGAACGCACGGTGTTGCATCCTCAATCGCCACAGCGCAACCTTCTCGCCAAGCACCATCGCCAGCATCGCCGAAGCTTGCTCCTTCTTCGCTCGAAGCTTGTCGTTCTCCAGTTTTTCTTCCAGCACCAGCATCTCGCCTTGCGTTGTCGCGAGCTTGCCCATGTACTCGGCGTTTTCCTCCTCCAGACGCTTGATCTGCGTGTTTTTCTCCTCCTCCAAAGCTTTCAATGATTTTTTCACGGCGGACAGCGACTTCGACATCCGCTCGCTGGCACTCTTGGCGTACGTTTGCTCCTTGACGCTGTCCTCTTTCGCAGCTAGCAACTGGGCGCGCATCTCGCTCACTTGAATCCTGGATTTATCAACCTCGTCGCGTCCAAGCAGCGACTGCTCTCGAGCCTCCGCGAATTTCGTTTGCACTTCTTTCAGCTGTCGGTTCAACAGGAGTTTGCCTTGCTCCAGACACTCGATCGTTCCTCGTAGCTCCTGCTCCTGGCTCCGCTTGGCCGTCGCCAGCGCGCTGATCTTCTGCTCGCTGGCTCGCAGTGCGTCTTCCATCACGTCCTTGAGCTCCTGGAGCTCGTACTGGAGGTCCGTGACCTGCTTTTGACTCTTCTCCTTCATCTCTTGCTGGCCTTCCAGTTGACTCTTTAAGTACTGCCGCTCATTGTCCAGGCGGCGCAGCAAAGCCTCCATCTGCACTCGCTTGGTCTCCTCGCTTGCATTCATGACACCGACAGACCCGACGTTCGCAGCGTCTTGCTTGCGCTCCTCTTGAAGAGCTTCCACTTGGCCTTCAGCATCCACAAGCTGGCGAGTAACGCGAACGTTCTCCTCGACCATTTTCTCCATTGCAAGCTTGGCGTTCGCTTCTCTGCTCTTCCACATCGTCAGCTCCTGGACGAGGTCCGTCACGTTGGCCTGCAAAGTCGCTAACTTGCCTTGACTAGCGGCCTGCTGCGTCGCCAGCAGCTCCTTCTCTTGGGAAAACGCCGTCTCGATCCGCTCCGACTGCTTCTTGAACGCTTCTTCCTGCTCTGCCAGCGCCTGGCGCTTGTCGATCTTCATTTGCTCCATGCCGTTGGCGATCTGCGCGAGATGCGTCCCAAGTTCCTCTTTGCACTTCATCTCGGACGCGAGCTGCGCCTTCAAATACTCGATCTTGTGGTTCAGGTGCTTTTCCATGGCCTCCACATCCTGCTTCGCCACCGAAGCTGACGCGCTCAAGTGGACGCTTCCGCCCGATCTCTGTCCTTGCTGCCGCTGCTGCAGCTTTAAGGCCGCAACTTGGCGCTCGAGTCGTTGGTTGGTCTCCTCTAGAACGAGAACTTTGCTCTTCGTCAAGTCCTCGAGGGCGGCCTTGGCATTTTTCGCCTGCGTCGTGGCAACGCTCGCTTGAGTCTGCACACTCAGCATTTGCATCGCTAAACTCTCGGCCTGCTCCTTGGCCGAGTGTTCGCTGAGCCGCAGCGTCTCCATCTCAAGCTGGTACTTCTCGTGCAGCTTCTTGAGCTCCGCTTGCTGCGCCTGAACGAGTTGTTTCTTGGCTTGCTCCGTCTCTCGGTTGGCTTGGTCCAGCTGCAGGTTGAGCGAGTCGATCGTCTCGATCAAGTGCGTGATTTCGTCGGCGGCGGTGCCTTCGCTGGTGCTCTGCTTTACCTGGCTCTGCTTCGAGTGGAAGCTGTACTCGAGTTCGAGTACCTGCTTTCGCGCGTGATCGTCTTTTTCACGCAGCATCGCGGTGCATTGCGTTCGGGTTTGCAGGATTTCTTGCTCCAGCTTCTGCCGTCGAGCTTCCACGCCCGCCAGCTTGTGCTTGAGTTGGGAGAGGTCAGCTTCCAAGCTCGCCGCTTTATCTGCTGCTGCTCCACCGTCACTTGAAGCCTGGAAGTGAAGGTTCACTGTTGATTGTTGATTGCTGCGTCCATCGTTGTTTATTGATGAGCCGTGGGGCTTCTTCTTGGGTTTTAAAGCAGCTTGAAGAGAAGGTAGAACGGACCGTTCTCGAGCGCTGATCGAGCCACTTGAAGGTCGCTCACTCGTATCGTCTAGCTCCGGTCGATTGGGAGCTTTCTTCTTCTCGCTAGCATCAGTGGCACGTCGGGAATGCTCCTCTGTCTTCCGATCAATAGCGCTCGACTGCTTCGCGAGCTCCTCGAGGAACATTTTGTCGTAAAGATCATTGGAGTCTTCTCCAGCGCCGACTTCAGTCTCCTTCAGAGCTTGAGCAGCTTCAGTCATGGTGGTGAATGGCTGCTGCTGGGGACCTTGGAAGCCCAAGTCGCGAACTTTGTTGAGTTCTGAGTACACGCGATGGCAATTGAAACACACGAGCACCTGCTTGTAGAACTGCGTCGGGTTCGAGCGACCCAACTCCATGCGGAACACGTTGTCGGCCTCTTGCCATTGCAAAGCCAACGCATTGTCGTCGAGCTGTGCAGACGAAATGATGGCATTCTCTTTGAGAAAATCGAGCTCAGCGTGTGCAAGCAGCAGATTGTTGTTGCCCATTTTGAACCGCTGGCCGGTGTCTTCCACCACCGCGTCGTCGGCAGCTCCAACACCATCCAGACTGTTGCTATCATCCTGATTCCGCAGCATCTTTATAAGCCTGGTAAGTCCAGGCAGCGACGCCAAAGGCGTCTCACAAAATTCCCCCCGGCACTTTGTTGCGTTACTGTCGCTTTTGACAGCCGACTGAAGGTTCGGAAGTGATGATTTCTTCTGTAGTGTGGACGGACCTACCGCTCTCTCCTCTTGCTGGTGGAGCTCCACGTGGGAAATGTGTGTCAACCAGAGCGTCTGGCTGCTATCGCACACGAATTCAAGGGCAGCCCCCACAACCTGCGCGGTTCTCGACGACAAAAAATTAACCACCGCGATCGTCACGTTCTCCACCTCCTTGCGAATACTGCTGGGTAGCTGAAGATATCCTGAAGTATTGTTCTTCTCATTCAAGTAACCTGGTCGTCGCTCGATCCGGACGTCTGGCAAAGCAGATCCTCCATCTCGTGAAGCCTCAAACTCCACTTGGATGTGGCTCTCCTCGCCACTGGACGGAATGTACGCCTGAATTCCTTCAATCTTCTTACCGGGGGGAGAAATCCCTCGTTTCCCACCGTCCAGAGCTTGTAAAATGTCCTCGAACTCGTCGATTCCTGCAACTTTCCGCGTACCGTCCAGGAAGTTCACGACAGCCACCGAATCCACACTTTTGCCACTTGATCGACCTGAAAGCTGCAAAAACCTCTCCCGAATCTTGGATACGGGCAGCGAACCATCCTTCGACAAGCGTTTGCGTGAAATTGTTCCGCTTTTCCCCGTGAACAGCCACAAGTACGAGGCCATGCGTCCGCTCTCGGCATCGTGGTAGCAAATGATGGTGTCTGCCATCCGGACTGCGCATTTTTTGCCCTCGCTCCACAGCGAAGCGTGCGCCCACTCCCACCCTCGGAAAACAGGCTCCGGTGAAGCAGCAGACGCCTGCTTCCGCCTCTTAGGCATCGTCTGCGAGTCCCCTCGACGCTTTTCATCCACTTTTGGCGGTGGTTTCTCGTGCCACCGGGAGTGATGGTCAACTGGTAAAAAAAAAAGGCAACAAATAGACCATCACTCCCTGCAACTGCCACAACCATGTACTACCACATCTCGTTAAATTTAGCTGGTGTTTAGCTAGTTAGAGGGTCTGCCAGAGTAGACAAGCCCTCGCATGCGTCACGAGCGTGGAGGGTCAAGCCGCAAGCTATGAGCGACGCCGCGGAGATCGCGGCCGCTTCGGACGATGACCGACACATCGACGCCTTCCGGGACAGTCTGCGCGACGGAAATGTGCGTGCCAAACTGCACGGAGCGCGGGGGGAGCCGACGGACGGCGCGCTGAAACTGCTGGAAGACAAAGTGACGCTCGTGTGGCAGCCGACAGCTCTGCCGCTGCAGGGTTCCATGCCCCCGTCGCTGCTGACGAAGCTGGTGCCTCGCGGCGTGAGCGTCGTGACCATAGACGCGCAAAGCGTGAGGACGGGACGCCAGACGACCAACTTTGTGCGGACGACCAAGTACTTGGCAACAGAGGAGCTCCCGGCAAGTGACGATAGGTGTTTGTCACTGTGTTTCCCGGCACAAGTACAGTATCCACCTGCTGACGAGACAGCTTCAGCTCCAGCGTCAGCTCCGGCTGCGACGGCGCCAGCAGCAGAAACACCCACCGGGACTCTCGAGACGATCGACTTGGAGTTTCCAGACGAGCTCACGCGAGATGTGGCCCGCGCTTTCTTCCGGCAGCAAGCAGGTCTGGGCGAAACGAGTTCTGGATCGGAAGGTACGACGGAGGTCTACGCGGACATCCAGCTGCCAAGCGGACTCCCCACTCGATGCTACCAAGTCGTGGCACATCCCTCTTTTCAACTCGCGGTGCTCATCGCGGTGGTCGGGAGCATGACGTCCGTAGGGTGGCGCTCCTTCCGGTACGTGACGAACCTTGGCGACGACGAAGAAGAAGGCGTGGAGGAAGTGGCGAGGTTCGGCATGACCGTCTTGGAATATCTGCTACTGGTCTTTCTCACCTTGGAGCAGGTGTGCAAGGTCGTCGGCTTGGAAGGGGTCATGCCGCTCTTGCGGAGCAAATGGGACGCCTTCGACCTCTGCGCAGTGCTCATCAGCTGGCTAGCGGTGCTGCCTTTCTCGTCGCTAGCCGGGTTCAATCTGCTCTCTCTGCGTGTCTTCCGGGGCATGCGGATCTTCAAGCGGTGGAAGAGTTTCCAAGAGACGATGGAGACGTTCCTGTTCGCGCTCCCTATGGCGGGCAACGCCGTGCTCTGCTATTGCTACTACCTCTTCCTGTTTGCCATCTTGGGCATGTATCTCTTCAACGACTCGCTCTCGCACCGTTGCGCCATCCAGGCCGACGCAGATACTTTCATCGCCCCCATGGCCGTGGGCGAAGCGAAGACGTACGTGGCGGAGACTCCGGTCCATTTCTGCCGCATCGACGACACTTTCTCCGGGTGCAAGTCCAACATGGAATGCGTCGCGATGGCGCCGCCCGACCGAGGATATACGGGCTTCCACTCGTTCCAAGCCTCGTTCCTGACCGTCTTCTTAATCACGCTGCGGTCCGGGTTTGGGCCGTCGCTTGATGGCGCACAGCAGGCCTCGTCCTATTTCTCCATCATGTACTTCATCGCGTTGGTCGTGTTCGTCAGCTACATGATCCTGTCGCTCTTTGTGGGGATCGTGAGGGGCAGCTACATCTCCGTGTCCATCGTGCGCGCGGCCAAACTAGCGCAACAAGAGAATCGCATGGCGAAATATCTCAAGAAGCCGCGTGTGCAGTTTCCAAAAGGAACGGAAGCATTCCCAGACGTGATGCAGGTTGTCGATGCGCAGTGGCAAATGTACCGAGCGCGGTTCAAGGACTGGCTGTTGCGGTCTCCGCTCTTCACGCGGTCGGATGGTACGTTCTTGAGTTGGTGCCGACTACGCCAAGACCGTATTTTCTTCCTGCTTGAGCCCGGAAGCCCGACAATGGACAGGATCTCGTCCATCGCCGAGTCGCTGGCGTTCGAGCACCTCATGAACCTCGTGGTCTTTTTCAACTCGGTGTTATTTGCACTGGAGTATCACGGGATGAGCGACAGCTACGCTGCTCGCCTGTACATGATCGAGAACTTCCTCATGCTCGTGTACGGGACCGAGTTTGTCATCATCGCCGCTGCGGCTGGCGGGCTGCTCCAATACCTGCAGAACCCTTGGAACCGCTTGGACTTCGTGCTGCTCGTGATCGCGTGCGTGGAGTTCCTGCTACTGACGTGTTCCGTTCTACTGTACAGCGACAGCTACGCTCGCGGCATCTTCGTGCTCCGCCTGTTCCGCCTCGTGAGGCCGTTCCGAGTCGTGCGGCAGAACAACAAGCTGCTGCTCGTGCTGGACGCCATTCTGGCGAGTGTGCCGGCTTTCGTGAGCTCCATCGCGTTCCACCTCGTCCTCAACAGCGTGTTCGCCGTGGTGGGCATGAACCTGTTCGGCGGGAACTTCCCGCTCACGATGCAGTCTCACTTCAACACGTTCAGCGACAGTATGCTCACGCTGTTCAAGTTCTCGAACGGCGGCAGCATCTGGCCCATCTTCCACGCCTCGCTTCAGGCGAGTTCCTTCGGCGTGGCGCTGCTGTACTACATGGCGTACGTGGTTCTGTGTCGATTCATCGCGCTAAACTTCATGCTGGTCGTGCTGCTGCGCAACTTTGCCATGAAAGGCGACGAACGAAGGAAAACGTTGAGCGAGCTCTTCCAGGACCGGATGTTTGCCATGCAGCGCATTCATCTCTTCGACATGTACACGTTCGTGGAGGAGTTCAGCAACCTGTACCAGGGCGACGTGATGAACGTGAGCTTGCCTGGGAGCGCTAAGAAGCGGGCTCAACGCGCTCTCTCGGCCTCGGAAGCGTTCAAAGCGAGGCTTTTCAACGTGCTGCCAACGTCCGACTTCCTCAAACTAAAGGGCTACTACGGCACAACGAAAACCCAACACGAGCGCAAGTACGTCCAGCTCGATGCTCCCGCGCATGCCAACGGGAAACACAGGAACCAAGCGATGGTCACTCCAATTGAGGATGCTGCAAGTGCCCGTGCCATTGTTCACGCTTCAGGGCCAGAGAGCCCGACGACAGACGCCCCCGCTCCGGACGAGTGGACAGGGTGGACGTCCACGGGCGGCACCACCGGCTACATTCGGCAGTTCTTTGATGGCCACTGGCTCATGGCAGACGTCTCCCTGTTCCTGTTCCCACCGCAGTCGTGGGTGCGCTTGAAAGCTCGTCGACTGGAGAAGGAGACGGAGAAGTACATTTTCGCGGCGATCGTGATCCGCACCGTCATGCTGACGCTGCAGTCCCCGCTGTATTCGAATCTAATCCAGGAGCTCACGACGCTGAGCGACGTCGTGTACGCGTTCGTGCTGTTCTTCGAGTTCGCGGTGAAAGTGATCTCGCGCGGGTTCTTCTTCACGCCCAAGAGTTATCTCTCGGACACGTGGAACCAGATCAACATGGTCGTGCTCATGGCCTGCTCGCTCTTGCTCTTGCTGCCGCACTCGACGATGATCTCGCTGTTCCGGCTTGGACGGGCCTTCGGTCCCATCCGCGTATTCTACCGCGTGCGGACCTTCCGGGTCATCACGGAAGCACTGAAGCAGTCCGCGCGCCCAATCTTCTACTGCGTCGTGCTGTCAGTGTTTCTGTTTTACTCGTTCGCCACGCTCGGCATGCAAATCTTTGGTGGTCGCTTTGCCTACTGCAGCGATCCATCCGTCGATACCGATGGAGAGTGCGTGGGGGTCTTCTGGAACAGCGCCACGGGCATCTTAACCCCTCGAGTGTGGGGGAACTTGTCCGGTTTACACTTCGACAACATCTCGGGCGCTATGTCGTCCATTCTCTTCTTGGTCTCCACGAAAGGCTGGCTGCCGGTTGTGAACATCGCCATGGATTTCGTGGACGACACGGACGTGAACAACGAGCACCAAGCGTCTGCCATCGCGTCGACGTACTTCGCCGGCTTCTTCGTCGCGTTCTTGTTCTTCACGAGGTTCTACCTGCTGAAAGTATTCGCGGGTATCCTCATGAACAACTTCCGGTGCTACAATGGAACGTTGCTGCTCACGAACCTGCAGCTCATCTGGTTGCGCAAGAAGCAAGCGATCGTCGCCATGCGACCCAAGTACCCGCTGCCGACGAGCAAATTCATGCTGCTGGCCCAAGTGTACATGCAAAAACGGTCGTTTCGAGGCTTCATCAGTACGGTGGTGATCTTGCACACGTCTCTGCTGGCCTGGTACCGATCTCCGATTCATCGGACGTCTACCGACGGTGACGTGGACGTCTCCGCTAGGGTCTGGTGGTTCCACTACGTGTTCTCTCTCATCTACGCGTTCGACGCCGTGCTTCGCGTTGCAGCCGTGGGGTGGAGAGATTTCCTCATGAAAGGGTTCACGTGGAGAACGTTCAACAGCTGCACGGCTTTCATCATGCTGGTCGGACCGCTCGTCTCGGACTCTCCGGTGTTGCTCATCTTGGGCATGACGCGGGCGTTCGACTTCAAGCACTTGTCTCTGGTGCTCGAGCGCTCTCGAGCTCTTCGGACGCTGTTCCGAACGCTGTTGGCGAGCGTCCAGCTTACTCTAAAGGTGACGCTTCTGCTTGGTTACGTGCTGTTCGTGTTCGCGATCGTCGGCGTGCAAGTGTTTTCGCTCACGCGGTGGGCGACCGGGTTGAACGCCAATCTGAACTTGACGACGTTCCCGAGCGCTTATGCTGCGTTCGTGAAATTCGCGGCGGGCGAAGACTGGTACGCCACGTACTTGGCGTCCAGTGTGGCGCCACCTCAGTGCGTTCTTTGGGGGCGCTCGTCGAGCGACTGCGGGTCTCCGACGATCAGTGCGCTCTTTTACAACATCTTCTACGTGTTGGTGGTGCTGATTCTCCAGAATCTGTACGCGTCCACGATGGTGGACACGTACGTGCTCATGTCGGCCAGGGCGGACGATAAGGAGCAGCTTCTGGGCTTCCAGGCCGAGCATCTGCAGCGCTTTCAAACGATCTGGAGCGAGTTCGACACGGACGCACTGGGCTTGCTGCACCGGAAGCACTTGCTGGCTTTGCTGAAAAAACTGGAGCCGCCTCTAGGCCTTGGCACGTGCAAGGCGATGCTCGCCAGTTTGGCAACGGAAGACATGAAACCCGACGAGTGGGCGGCGCTTTCCGTCGCGGTGCACCAGCGAAGACGCGAAACTTTCCACGACATTGAAGCTCGTCTAGCGGAACTCACGTACCGCGTTCGTCTCGGCCTCGGCAGCTACGACGGGCTGAACGGGAGTGTGAACATCAGCACGAACCCCGGTCTGGCCTGTCCTCCGAACATGTTCCGCTTCACGGATCTGCTGCTTGTGCTGACGATGCGAGTCCTGCCACTCGAGAGCTTGACCGTGCAGGAGAAAGTGGACGAGCTCGCGATGCGCGGATACGCCTTCCGTCACCGCAAGGCGATCATCCTTCAATCCGCCTTCAGGATGTTCCGGGTGCGACGTCGCTTGCCCAGCAGGATACGAATGGCCAAGCGCGCGAGCGACGCAGACAAGCACAACCGCCTGCACCCCAAGAGTGAAGAGAAACCTGCAGAGGAAGTACGAACGGATGAACGTGTGGAACCTGCAGCTATAGAGCAGCCAATTCAGCGAGCCAAGCCCAGCTTAGCGCTACGAATTCCACTGCCGACGCTGTCGCTCCCAAGTCTCTCGATGCGAAGTGCCACCCCGGAGCGATCCCGAGCTCCAGCAGCGGTAGCCCCGATCCTCTCCGAGCATTTAGAGCTGCAACCGGAAGCCAGCGACGGCAGGAAGTGCTCCATCTAGACAGTTAAGTTACAACACACACACACACCAAGATAAACGCGATCGATTGTGTTCTCAAACGTATTGAATTCATGCGTTAGCCTACTTGCTAACGATCTTCTTAGCGTACAATGTAGAGAAGGGTGACGGCCAGCACCAGCATCAGCGCTGAAGTCATGAGC